>VUQH01031169.1:56119-70386 GCA_015106775.1 Etroplus canarensis
TCAAAGGTGGGGGGGAATAAAAATCAAAAGAATAAAGAATTGTAAAGTAAAAAATACATGTATATGAATAAATCAAAAATTAATAGAATAATTACATAAATAGGAAAATTAAACAGAGAAGTGAGAACTGGAAATAATAAAAATCCTGAAAAAATCTAATTGGAAATATAAACTTATGTCACATTATATAAATGAATGGTGCATTTAACTGAATATTTTTTCACTAAGCTATTTATTTTTTCTGTATTTAGTTTTGATTTGGGCAGTTTTGGTCAAGAAGCACAACAACAGCAAGTGGGAGTTGAACACTCTGGTTCTGCCATGTAAGATCACCATAGAATCTTAGGTAGCAATAATGAACAGATGTGCACGCACATGTGCATCTTATGGATGCAGCTTCCTAACAAGGCTTGCCAGTATTAGGTGAGAACTCTACCCTCTTATCTAAACATGGTCACAGCAGCTGTATCGAGGCTTCAAAATGCAGTGCACAGAAACCAATGGATACGGCGCATCAGTCTTTTATGGACAGTTTACGGTCACATCTGAACATTTGATAAGGTTAAGCCTTAAGCCTGGTACCTTTGGTTGTTCCATCAAGTTGAAAATGTTGGGTTGAAGGGTGAGCAAAATCAAACTGATCTCTGTAAAAGAGCCTCTGC
This sequence comes from Etroplus canarensis, assembly GCA_015106775.1. Taxonomy (NCBI): domain Eukaryota; kingdom Metazoa; phylum Chordata; class Actinopteri; order Cichliformes; family Cichlidae; genus Etroplus; species Etroplus canarensis. The sequence continues at coordinate 56,782 of VUQH01031169.1, forward strand.
AATTTCATTTTCCTGTTATCAGTCATTTAAAATCCATGAACTTGGCCAAAAGACGTGACATAGGTGAACAGACAGAGGAGGAAAAGAAGAGGAGGAAAATGTCATCGGTGTTGGAGGATGTTTGGGCTGTCGGTGGCTAACAGCTTATTTTAGGAGCTACACTCCGCTCACATTGTTTTTATTTCCTTTCCAAGGTTTTTCCTACCGCTCACTAACTCCTTCTGTCCCTTCCATCTTGCCAGTTCTCCCTCGCTCTTTTCTCCATTCATTTCATCTCCTGCTCAGTAATTTATTTACGTTACAAACCATGTATTTGAGACAATTATTTAGCATGAAAACCTAAAACATATATCCTGAATGTGTCTGAAGTTGAGCTGCTGTTTGTTTTTGGTTTCAACCATGTCTCTCTCTTTCTCTCAATCACCCTCTCAGTCATTTTCTTCTCAGTCATGTGTGATATGATGTGTGATGATTGAAACCACATTGTCAAAAAGCCAACGTAAGTCCTCGCCATTTCCTCTGCAGTCACTCATTTCTTATTTCTCCTCTGAGTCCGTCATGGGCCTCCTTCCTCCCTCGTCTGTGTTATATATGTAAAGAGAGGAGCTCTATGTGTTACACGTGTTCACATGTTATCTCAAGGACATCTGGATTTTTTTTTTTGAGCTGTGAATCACCAATATCAGCAGCATCTCATCCACACGTAATCTCTGTAAAGAAAGGTGTGGTGTAGGAGCACGATAATGAGAAAAACCATAAAAGAGGGCTGCAAATCCCAAACACAAAGCAAACAGAGGTGTCAGAGAGGAGGATGCTGTCCAAGTTGAGGACAGTATTGGACAATCCTTCACACAGGAGTACAGTACGTTCAGCAGCAGACTCACCACACCAAGATGCACCACAGAATGCCACAGGAAATCATTCCTACCTGTGGACATCAAACTCTAGAACTCCTCACTGTGACCCCTTGACATTTTACATATTGTACATTGTTTAACTTTATAGTTATTTATACTACATATGGCAATTCATACAGACATGTTTATTTATTTTTATCTCTCAAATTTATATTTATTTATTTATTTTATTTTATTATATGAATGAGCATCTGTAACAAAACACAATTTCTCCCCTGGGATTAATGAAGTATTGTGATTCTGATTATGAAAACACAATGATTTTAAGCAGTGGACAGGTCTGGACTTTAACTGGGCTGCACTTGGGTGGCATCGTGGTGGAGTGGTTAGCACTGTCATCTCACAGTAAGACATTTTTTGACTGAATCCTGGCTGGACCCTTTGTGTGTGGAGTTTGCGTGTTCTCTCTGTGCCTGCGTGGGTTTCCTCCAACAGTCCAAAGACATGCACGTTAGGTTAACTGGTGATTCTAAATTGGCCAGCCATGAGAGGCAGGTAATGTATGGTTAAATGTGACTTGTAGTATAAAGTGCTTTGAGTGGTCAGTAAGATTAGAAAAGCACTATATAAATATGAGTACATTACATCATTGTCCAGTTACATGACCCAACTTAGCCAAGTTTAGATGGCTTCATATCTGACTCTATAATACTTTGGTATACAGAGGAGTTCATGGTCCACTCCATGGCTGCAAGGTGCCCAGGTCATGTGGATGCAAAACAAGCCCACATCGTCACCCCTCCACCACCATGCTTGACAGTTGGTATGAGGTATTTTGTGCTGATATGCTGTGTTAGTTTTTGTCAGATATACTGCTGTGCATTGTAGCCAAACATTTCCACTTTGGTTTCATCTATAAAGAGGACATTAATGTCGTTCCAGAAGTCTTCCGGTTTGTTCAGCAACTTTGCAAACCTAAAATGTGCTGCCATGTACTTTTTAGCAAGATGACGCAACCCTCCCAAAAATATATATTTCAAACCTGTTGTTCAGTGTTTTTCTTAGTGTACTGTCTTGAACTTTGCCTTTGAACACACTAACTGAGGCCTGTAGAGTCTGAGATGTAGCTCTTGGGTTTTTTTGGGTTGTTTTTATTTTTTACAGTTTCTCTGAGCAGTCTGACTTTCAGATGAATTTGCTGGGATGAAAATTGTGGCATTGTGGTACCACAAACCTGAATGCTCCAGACCAGCAAACTTCCCAAACTTCTGCTTTTATAGAGGTGCTCACATTTGCTGATGACGAGTTAATCGAGTGCCTTTGATCAGCAGCACCTGGCTGCTACTTACCCTCTCAATTCCTATGGAAGCAGTAAGGGTGGACTTTTTTCACAGGACTGCATAGAGTCCTCTGAAAATGTTCTTTTTCACATTGAACACAATCAGATCAGATCAGCAGCTGTAGATAAATTATTCCACAAAAAAGTTCTGCCAGAGTAATGTTAGTTAATGCATGTAACTCCATGTGTGTAGCCCTTGGCCACCCCTATGCTCTGCTCTGCTTTTCTGGGGCTGTTTTCACCACCTTTCATGGTTGGTTTTTCTTGTTGTCAGCTTTAACAGCTCTCCAGATTCCTTCATCCATTGCGATGTGGGACAATATTGCGCATCAACAACAGTTAGGAATCAAGAAGATTTAGTGTTTAAGTGCTTGTGGCATTTCCAAATGTAAAGAGGTTTTCCTGTGATGTCCATGCTTTCGCTCTTTCTCATCCTCAGTTTTCTAGTCTGAATGCACACATATGCAGGTTAAAAGGGTATTGATTTGTTGGACTGGAACACATTTTTGGACTTATGCAAGCTTGCATGTGAATGTAGCTGTAATAGTTCCTTGAATATAAAATATGTGTGTACCAGTCAAAAGTTTGGACATGCTTAGCCATAGTGGAGTATCGCCAAGCGAATCCAAACTTTTGACTGGTTGTGTATATATTTGTAATTTTATTGTTCCTAAAGTGAACTTGTCTAGATATGTACATTTTAAAAAGCCAAAATTTATGGAGATAAATTATACATGTCCTTCTTTGATGCCTATTTTTGATGTTCAAACCTGCACTTTTATGTACATGGCAGGTAGAAATACACTGTGCAAGATGAGAGCTACAGCAGTGATGAGTTGAAGAAATGATGTTCAGTGGGCTTTTTCTACTCTTTTCTACCTCCCTCTCCCTTCCTCTCTTTCTTTCTCCATCACATAAATCAGGGAGTCACACAGGCGTATCTCTTCCTCCTCCTCTTTTCTCGCTCTGTCCATCCCTTCTGTCTCCCTTCACTGGCTTTTATTAGGACAGTAGATGGAGAAAGCAGAGCAGATCCTCTACATAAACTGACACACGTACAAAGTGCTGCCATATGTGAAGATAAACAACAGCACATATGCTTCATTTACAGACTGCTAGGAGTTGGTTCTCTGAGTGTCATGTGAAAAACAGAATGACCTGATGATGCTTTGATCCCTGAATGGAAATTCTTCACAAGGGAGGCCAAATGTCAGGTGAGGGTCAAGGTTCAAGGTCAGTCAACCTGGGTGGGTCTACTAAACTACATTTTCTGGTTGAATGAGGTTAGCAACTCCCTAAACTGAGTCATCTGCAAAACACAAACATTAAGGATGTGTGTGAGTGTTTTAGGAAAGTCTTACTCTTGTGTCAGAAAATTAGCTAAAGTTACCCCTATAACATCCACACAGAAACTAAAATCGTTACCCTTGTTCCTTGGCAACCACTTAGTGTGAAAATATAGTTCAAACAAGTCAAATTGCACTCAAGTTTGTTCAAGCTCAGGCTGTTGGGGACATTGGGAGCAATTTAAAACAAGAAACTGTGTTTTGCTTCAGCGTGCGGGTATCTGTGGTGGAGAACTGGAACAGGATGAGGCCTTTTTTAAAGGATACTGGTCTAGATAAAGAGGACTGGGGTATGGAATAATGTCGTTATTGTAGGCAGATAGGAAAATGAACCACAAGATAAGAGAAACTGTTCAGAGTGCATGTGACAAAACAAGATGGAATGAAGGAGGGAACAGGAATGGAAAGCTGAGGTTGGAAAAGTAAGGAAACAAAAGGAAAGCTGTTCCAAGGTCTTTGTGATTTACGCTTAATCATTTTACAAAAGAACAGCTATTAACCATGGCTTTTCAAGACCAACGCAAACTGAGTGTTTACTAGATGAAAAAATATAATTTTGTTTGTGTGCTATACGGAAAAAAGTATAGGGCCACCTTCACATTACACCTACGGGACCTTTTATAATATCCCATTCTAAATCCATAGGCATGAATACGGAGGAGGTCCCCCCTTAGCAGCTGTAACAGCTTCCACTCCTCTGAATAGCTTTCTGCAAGATTTTGAGTGTGTCTGTGGGAATTTTTGTCCATTCATCCAGAAGAACATTTGTGAGGTCTGACGCTGGAGTTGGATGAGAGGGCCTGGCTCACAATCTCCATTCTAGTTCATCCCAAAGGTGTTCAGTGGGGGTGCTGGAATAGAAAAGGGCCTTTTCCAACTTGTTCCCACAAAGCTGGAACCAAAGAATTGTCAGAAATGTCATGGTAAGCTGGAGAATTAAGATTTCCCTTAACTGGAATTAAGGGACCCAGGCCAAACCCAGAAAAACAACCACAGATCATTATCCTGCTTCCAACAAACTTTACAGTTGGCACAGTACAGTCAGGCAGGTAAGGTTCTCCTGGCATTCACCAAACCCAGGCTTGCCCATCAGGCTGCCAGATAGAGAATCATCATCACTCCACAGAACACGCTTCGACTGCTCCAGAGTCCAGTGGCAGCATGACTTAGACCACTCTCTTCTGACGCTTGTGCTTGGTGATGTAAGGCTTGCATGCAGCTGCTTGACCACGAAGCTTCTGGCGCACAGTTTTTGTGCTGATGCTAATGCCAGAGGTGGTTTGGGACTCTGCAGTTGCTGAGTCAGTACAGCCTTGGTGACTTTACGCACACGTGCCTCAGAGCTTGGTGATCCTGCCTTGTAACTTTATGAGGTATTCCACTTGGTGACTGAGTTGCTGTGGTTCCCAAACACTTCCACTTTGCAATAATGCTGTTTACAGCTGATTGAGGCAGGATGAAATCTCATGAGCTAACCTGTTGCAATGATGGCATTCTTACCTCGTTGGAATTCAGTGGACTCTTTAGAAAGACCCATTCTTTTACAAATGTTTCTAAAGGCATGGCTTGGTGTTTGATTTTTCATAAAACAGATGAATTAATTGATTAAGAGGTGTAGCCATGTACTATTGTCTATACAAGACTAAACATCATACACAAGCCCCTCTCACCATGGAGGGTTATGTCAGGAAGGGCATCCGGCGTAAAACCTCTGCCAATGCGGATTAACCGCTGCGGTGACCCCTTGGTGGAGAATATAAGGGAGCAGCCGAAAGGTATACACACACACATTACAGTGTATGATGTTTATTCTTGTTTTTCTTTTTGGCTAATATTGGATATTTTTTGCCTTGGGTTAAAGAAGTCCTTGTTAATGTCCAGACAGAAGCTACAATCAAGTAGTCACTGCTTTATTTCAAGGTCTGAAAGTGAAAACTGTGTTCGAGTGTTAAAACTATCACATGCCAAATATCTCAGAGTCTGATAGCGAACAAGCAAGATGAAATAACAGGCATAGGGCAAAAAAAGTAAAGATAAATCCATATTTTATTCCATTCTCTCTCATTCCGATTTGCAATCCACAAAGAAATTCAGAGTCCCAGCCATCACCACTCCCAGTGACAAACATTATCAGTATAAAACAGAAAACACATGCTGAACTTGCAACACACACTCAAATCTGGTAGGGTCCCCTCTCCCAAAAAACATCCAAGAAAACCCACCGTTAAGCTCTGAAAAACCAGTTACCCTAAAGCACCGGGAGATTTCGCATATGTTTGAAATAAAGCTCCTCGATTGTACCCATGTGGTTTTGAGATTTTTTTTAAACACTTCTCATACGCCATAAAAACAAAATCTGTTAAAAAAAATTTGGCTGGAGAGTCCCAGTCAGATTTGAAAGTGTGATGTAAATCCGCATCTTTAGACTTTGTGTCCACCAGGTGTTTCTTACTAGGGAGCAGTGCTAAACAGTTTCTGCCATGGCCTCGTCACTCACTACAGTATAAGACTGGAAAAAAAGGAAATTTTGCTTTAAGCTGAAACAATTTTAACCTCTAGTGCTCACTGCCATAAGCGTTTAAATCATGCTAAGGCTGCCGGCGTTGTGGGAGACATGCAGTGTCATTTCCACTGTAAACAAGAACAAGAAACAGAGTCTGAGAAAATGCTCCCAGTGGACACAAAGCCTTGTGTGCGTGCAATATACGTTCCCAGTAACAGTGTCCTGCTTATCGAACAAATCTGTGGTTATTCACAAACCATGAAAAAACAAAACAAAACGACTGACGCATTACTATACGCAGGCAAACCAAACAATAGATGACAACATTTTCAATTAAAGATTAGTGTTTAATATATATTACCAAAAGAAAAAAATATATATAACATTTATTTTATATTTCCTCCCCTTCCAAAGAAGAAAAATGTTGTTTTAAGGGTAAATGAGTAAGTTCAGATTTCACCTCATGTTAACGCTAAAGGGATTGTCAGAAAAGGGACTATCTGAACTCAACCTAATTTCAGCATGGACAACATAACTGAACAGGATGTGTTATTTTCTGAGGTTTAGAAGAAACTCAGACCATCCACACTGGTGTGTCTTCATAAAGGGAGTACTGCGAGATTTATTGTCATTTGTGCCTTTCATCAATAATGGAAAACAACAGATTAAAGTGTCATGTTCCCCCCTGACAAAAGCTGTGCATCTGTTAATTAAACCACTCCCTTTACAATTTACACAACTATCTAGAGAATACTGCTGAAAGAAACTGCATGTTGGGACATTTCATCAGACACCTGGAAAAAAAAACACAAATGGAAAAAAAAAGAAACTAAAAATCACAAAGATAGCAGCAAGTGATGTAAAGAGCCAAAGGCAGTTGAAATAAACACACTTTTGAATCTGAACTAATAAAATAGTGTGGCAACAGCATGTAAGTGTGGCATCAGAAAGAACCTGGCAAGCTCAACTCACTTTCACTTTTTTTAATTTACGTTTGAAGATATTTTTTTCCCCCCAAGTCACAAACACCAATCCTACTGCTAACTGCCATGACATGAGACGACCGCCGTGAGGCGTTGTGCATGGCGAGTGCAGCGAAGGCTCTTTTTGTGCTGGAGTAGTTAAAAAAAAAATGCAGATCACCAATTATTTCCTTCCTATTGACTTGCATGCTGATGCAGCGCTCCAAACAGAAAAACATTCTAAATTATAGCAACTAAAGACACTGCAGAATAATAATTTTTGATAATAATGTGATTTCTTTTTTTTTTTTTTAATTAAATCCCCTTTTCTGTTTGTAAAGCAGGGAAAGTCTTCATCTGGATGTGCAACACTGATTTCATTTGTGCATCAGGGAATTAAGGGGCCTAGCTGGAGACTTGCAATGATCATGTGTGTGAAATATTTGCCTTCTGACTTTACATACTAATAAATGTTTGGATTGAAGCTTTTTTTTAATGTTTCTGCCAGTGTGTGTGCATTAGTCTGTCAGCAGCTGTCCTCCAAGGCGTTGACAACTTGTTCTAAAATGTCAGGGCATCGGTCGGCAATCTGCTGCAGGACCTGATTGGCGTACTCCTGGAGCTCCGCCCCCTCCCTCTCGCACAGCGCTAACTCCGCCTCCAACTGAAAAAAAGGGCCAGAAAGAGACATTTTAGGCATATTCTAAACCGACATCTGGTGATAAAGAGAAAAATTAAATTAAGGGACCTGCCATGAAAAATGCTCATAACTTTGTTGCCATGAAGAGGTGAGATCAATAACACTTTCATGTCTGTAAGCTAAATATGCAGCCAGTTAGTTTAACTCAGAATAACAACAACCAAGCTGTAACCTCGAAGACTGAAAAATGAAAACAATGTCAAGTACCAAAAAGTGTCGTTTCACACATGTCCACTTCAGGCTGTCTCCTGAACATAAACAGTACAAGAGCAGTCCAAGACTGCAAACCTCTGCTGAGGCTGAACAGCACTATCTCACATTACTATCTCACATTACTGAAGGTACCTTCAACTGCTTTCATATATTCTCCCCAAGGGGTCACCCCAGCAGATTAATCGGCATTGGTAATTTGGCAGAGGTTTTTATGCCAGATGCCCTTCCTGATACAACCCTCCATAGTCAGAAGGGCTTGTGTACCCACCTGGAATCAAACCAGGTACCTTTCACTTGTACGGGGGACATATCTAACAATACTGAATAATCCTTTAAAAAAGAAAAAGAAAAATCTGGGTCTAGAGTGACTCCGAAAGTTACCCAGGAAATATGGTTGAAATCTCCACATCACCGCCATCAGTCAAAACTGATCGTGGTATAACTACAAAAACTTAACTGCAGACAATCAGATGTTGAAGCTGTTTCAACGTAGATAAGAGGTTAGGTCAGACCATTTCTTATGGAGTAAGAAAACTAGATCAGAAACATTGCCTCTTTGTCTCTGATGTCAGCATTACAAGCTTAGAGACGCTGGGATAAAATAGCTCGGTAGGATCATAAATGAGCTGTGATGATGAAGCTCGCAAGTTTAATCACCTTCCCAGTGTGTGCCTTTTTTCTCTTTCTTTCAATCATGAACCTTTTATTTGGTTTTAGTCTAATCAATAAAGAGAAAGAAGAAGTAGGAAGCAATTCTCGAACCCAAACTTTCTCTAGCTAGAAAGTCTAACAGCAGCGTCCATCCAGCCTGGAGGAACGTCCGTGACAGTGGATAAACCTTAATTTTTCAACCATGGCAACATTTATTCAACTGGGTAATCACTTCTAAGTTGGGCCAAGTCCCACCACTGGTAAAATGTTCATGCCAATTCATCTGTAACTTTCTGTGTAATCCTGCAGACAAACAAACCAAACAGACAAACAAACCAAAAAAACTTTGGCAGACTAAATAAAGATGGACGTCTGAAAAATGAAGCCAACGCAGAAGTGCCCTAAACCCGGATCCTTTTTAATGGCCACCAGGGAGCGACAGAAGTGGTTAAAAAGACAGTCCTACAGAAGCCTATGCCAGGACCTCTGTAAACACTTCCCTGTAGAGTTATTGGCAGCAGTCACTCATTTCAGGTCATAGTGTATAAAACATTAAATCCATTTTGTAAATTCTTGTCAATTTAACTGTCAGAAAGGAAGATTATCCAGGGTAAGCTTATTGGCTTATGAATCGTGATTGACAAGCCAACATGTAACGTCACTCTGGCTATGTCCATGCTTTGTACCGTTTATGATCTAAAAGTGAGTTAGTCTCCACATGCTCCAACTTTACTGAAAAAAAGTTTACAGACGGATACAAAAACAGTTGTTTTTAATAGGCATTTTTTTCTCTGTGATAACTAAGTTTTTTTCTGCCTGTTTATTTGGTTTTAATGCTCACATTTATGTATTATTGGGGTGTGGCAACACAGGCAACCACAGCTGCTAGCAGAGTTCTAGGCTTCACCTCAGGGTTATTCACTAAACTGGACCTCTCCAAAAGTTTGCCAAACACAACGCATCAGGATGGCAGTGATGGTTGCTTCATTTACTTTTTATATGCAGGCTATCAAAACAACTAGCATAGCATATATTTAAGTAAAAGAATTTGCTATCTATTGTTTCTTGACAAATGAGTTACTTATTGGTTGGAAACAGCTTTTTGTTATTTGTACAGATACAGCAGATGAGATGCTGATAAATTAGTGAGGTTTTGAGCTGCTTTAAGACAAAGGATGTTACATTAGTAACAGCCAGGTTAGCTGTTAACACATACACTCACTAGCCACTTCATTAGATACACTTGCTAGTACCAGGTTGGGCCCCCCTTTGCCTTCAAAACTCAGTCTTGTTCAAGAAACCAGTTTGAGAAGATTTGGACTTTGCGACAAGATGCGTTATCCCGTTGGAAGTAGCCATCCTAAGATGGGTACACTGGTCATAAAGGAATAGAAGTGGTCAGCAACAATACTTGGGTAGACTGTAGCATTTAAATGATGTTCAAATGGAGTCCAAAGCGTGCAAAAATGTTTTCCCTTCAGACCACCGCCACCACCACCAACAGCCTGAACCATTTATAAAAGGAAGGACTGAGGCATTCTTTCATGCTGTTTACTCCAAATTCTGACCCTACCATCAGAATGATGTAGCAGAAATCGACTCATTATGACCAGGCAATGTTTTTCCAATCTTCTATTGTCCAGTTTAATGAGCCTGTGTGAATTGGGGCCTCAGCGTCCTGTTCTTAGCTGACAGGACTGACACCCAGTGTGGTCTTCTACTTCAAGATTCAACGTGTTGTCTTCTGCATACTTTGGTTATAATGAGTGTCTATTTGAGTTACTGTTCTCTTCCCATCAGCTTGAAGCATCTGATAGGATAGCATCTCACCCTTCTCCTTTGACCTCTGGCATTACCAAAGTGTTTTCATCCAAAGGGCATTCTCTATAAACCCTAGAGATGGTTGTCGGGAAAATGCCAGTAGATCAGTAGTTTCTGAAATACTGAGACCAGCTTGTCTGGCACTAACAACCATGCCATGCTCAAAGCCACTTAAATCAACTTTTTTCTCTATTCTGATGCTTGGTTTGAACTTCAGCAGCTCAACTTGACCATGTCCACGTGCCTAAATATATTGGGATGCTGCCATGTAATTGGCCGATTAGAGATTTGCATTATGAGCAGATATACCTAATGAAGTGGCCTATAAATGTATATTTTGCTAATTGGTAACTGTTTATGGCTAAGAAGAAAGCAAGTGTGTGTATCTAAAAACAAAAAACGTAAAAAGACAAAAGAAAAAGAGAATCCAAAGACAAATTCTTCACAGTCCCATGGATAATCATTGTTTATGTTAAGGACACACACACACACACACACACACACACACACACACACACACACACACACACACACACACGCACACATGTATCCGACTGCAATCTGAAAACACCAAATTGTAGTTCTTTCTGTTCATACAGAGTGGAACATTTCTGTGAGCGAGCGCTGATGTTATTTTCTTTGGCTACTTTGGAGCTGAGACGTCAAATCTAACTGACTTAATGACCAATACATCTGTATCAATAAGCGAGCCGCTGAAACAGTCATGTAACACAAGCCCACATTTATGTTTGCCTGTGTGTATACGTGTGTGTGTGTGTGTGTGTGCCTGTGGTGTGTGAGGCTTGGGTCAGATATTGGCAAATATTCCCTTGTTAAGTCTTAACCTCTTCCCTCTGCTCTCATCTCTTAGCCAAGAAATCTCAGTGGTATTTTATATCACAGTGGCCGTATTCATGTGTAAAACTGATGCAAGTAATAACATTGTTAATGATTAATGATAATGCACCCAATAAATCACATGCAAAAGGAACTCATTATCCATATATCATGTTATTATATTAATTATTAGAAACATGTAACAGTCGTGTATAAAGATGAAATGTGGGTGTTTACCAAGCAGAGAAGTGGCTGGTAAACACCCACATGGGAGCTGTAGGATCTGTTTTAGTACTTGGCCCATTTTTCCACAATTTTGACTGTTGTTTTTAATCTGTTACTTGCTAGTAAAACTATAAACTGCTGAAATATTCCTTTAAGCCCATGTATATGCCAATAAAACTTTCGAAAACTAATCAAATGTTGTACTGAATGTTATTAGTGTACGTCCATCCGTTCATTTTCTTAACTGCCTATCCAATATAGGGTTGTGGTTAGAGCCTATTGCAGTTGACATTCATGCTAACAACCAAACTATAGTTAATCTGCTGTAGTAGTGTGAATTAAACAAATGGAAGCTGCAGCACACGGATAAAACCCCACATAGATATGAGGAGAACATGCAAAACACACAGAAAGGCCTCAACCGTCCAGCATATTTGAAACCAGAACCTTCCTGCCGAGAGGAGACAGAGCTGCCTACACTAAAAGAACTAGTTGCAAATACTATTTTGGAAAAACAAAAAGAAAGGCTGAGAGGCGAAGAATGCATAGGACGGGGGACGACAATGAAATTAATATGCAAGAGAAGAGAGAGAGAAAACTGGAGGGATTGAGTGCGTTAGAGAGGAGCTGAAGGAGAACTTAATGCAAAGAGGCTCAACCAACCCACTCTTACCAGCGTTTTTGTGTGCAGTTTGGTTCAATTTGGCCTATTCTGAAAGCCCCATTAGCATCAGACAGCAGGGAACCACTCCACCACAACAACAACAGCAACAAAAACACTTTATGACTCATTCGCTCCTTGCAGGTGATGCAAGTAGCAAAAAAACAGCAACTTGGGGGGGAGGGGGGGGTGAAATTATTTTTGGATTTCATTGAGGGCTCTGAGGAATCGCCACTGTACTGTAGAACATTAGAAACTACCAAGCAGAGTGATGGGTTCTGAGCACATAGTCCAATTGTTATCAGTGTTATCTTTGTGTTTTCTATCTGCCCTTATTATCTGTACCTTGATTTTTTTTAATCATTTGCACTGTTTTGCTATCATTCCTGCTTGGGCCAATGTCCCCACACACCTGTGTGTACATGTTGGTGAGAAAGACTTAGACCATGTCCCACATGGCAGTTTGGCCGTGTTTGCAGATGATTCAGCTTAATGGCCTTGCATTTTAGCTGCAATCACCCAGAAAAACATGGCAGTAAAGATAAGATTGCAAGACAACTCAGAGGAGATAAATGGTTTAGTATCTGTCTGCTGTCTTCTGCACTCTGACTCACACAACCTTGACCTACACTTGAGAAGAACACTTGAAAAGGTGTTTAAAAATCGGTGTGTACCAGGTTAAACACCTTTTTAAAACAGGATCATATACACCAAATATATAAAAATAAGAGCCACACTGTTATGATATTAAGTTACAGCGCAATCAGTGACTCATGTGTTTAAAGGCATCAAACTGATGACCAGTAATGTCTTGAGGAAATCAAAAAAGGATGTTGGCTATCACCTCAATCAACCCACTTAATGAACACCAGAACAGCTGTAATAATTTGCACATTTAGTATTATGAATTGAGTGCTGCTTGTGCCCATAAGAATGTATCACATCATGTTGAACAGTTGATTCTGTGGCCAGAGGCTGCTTTTATGCAAAACCACAAGCTTCAGGAAACTTTGAATGCATATAATCTGAAGCTTGTTCTATAAATTTTGCCAGTCATTATCTAAACTGGTTGTAATAACTTTGGCTACGTTCACACTGCAAGCAAAAGTGGCTCAAATCTGACTTTTTACCCATATGTGACCCATATCTGATTTGTTTCATGACCGTCTAAACAGCACAAATCGGATTCATGCAACTTTCATATGTGGTCCTAAATCAGATACGTATCCAGTGGTTTTAAAAATGACCTCAGTCTGAATGGTGATGTCTCATTTCATTTGACTTTTATGTCATTCAAGTGAGACAGACGTCATATCTCTGCACTGAAGGAGGCGAGACAATGGACAAAACAAGCATGGCAGACACTGTACATGGAGGTTTTACACACATGCTGACATGTGTAGCATTCATATTTACTTCTGTAAACACAGAGTGCTGTGTGACGTCACGTCTTCTTTTGCGCGCGCGTGTTACTTTAGGGCCGTAGACTG
>VUQH01031170.1:0-24752 GCA_015106775.1 Etroplus canarensis
GAGATTTTCGCTGGGAGTGACCAGGATGGACAGGATTAGAAATGAGTACATCAGAGGGACAGCTCATGTTGAGAAGTTTGGAGACAAAGTCAGAGAGACAAGGCTGAGATGGTTTGGACATGTTCAGAGGAGGGATAGTGGATATATTGGGCAAAAGATTTTGAAGATGGAGCTGCCAGGCAAGAGGAGAAGAGGAAGACCACAGAGAAGATTCATGGATGTAGTGAAGGAGGACATGCAGATGGTTGGTGTGAGGGAAGAGGACGCAAAGGTTAGGGTGAGATGGAGGCTGATGATCTGATTCGGCGACCCCTAACGGGAGCAGCTGAAAGAAGAAGAAGAAGTTTGTAAACCCTAGACATGGCTCTTCAGGAATATCCCAGTAGATCAGCAGTTTCTAAAATACTCAGAGCAGCACATCTGACACAACATTCAAAGACACTTAAATACTTTCTTCCTCATTCTGATGCTGGGGTTTTATTTCGGCATGCAGACAAGTCGTCTTGACCATGTCTACATGCCTAAATGGAGTGAGCTGCTGCCATGTGTTTGGCTGATTAGATCTTTTTATTAATGACAGTTGAGCAGATGAGCGTAGAGTATACTGTTCATTAAGAAAACTAAGAATCTTGACATTTAGTTGTTGAATTTTTCCAATGTTAAAAGAGTAGCACATCAGTATACTATATTCACTGATTAACACTTCCCTCAAAGTACAAACTAAAGTTGTTTTTTCCAGATGCCTACTTTAGTTGAGAGTCTGATCAGTTTTTGCAATCCTGAGGAGAACATGAATGTTTTTCCAGATTTTTATGCCCATGCTGTCATGTGTCAAAACATTTTTATCAAAAACCATCAAAGGATCACTAGTGTCACTCAGATTCATCCTCTGGGCATCATAGATAATCGTATAAAATTGTATAACAATACATTAGAAAGTTGTTGAGACTTTAACCACATATGGCTCAGAAGAACACTAATCAGACAATTTGTTTGATCTTGGGCAAGATACTGAACCCCAAAAACCTGATTTGTGTGTCGTGGTGACATCACTTTATGTAATAGATGAACGTTTTAACACGCACTTTACTTAACAAAAACTGAACCCAGTGTTTTGAATTAGGCTGGACTACATATTAATAAAATGCTAATATTTGTAAAAGGTCATTTCAAATTTTATGTATAATACTAAGAGTTTGAAAATTAATGTTGTATCTTTCATTAATTTAAAATAATCCTATTTTCTTTTTATATTGTAACTTTTCAGAGCAAAATTATGCACATTTTAACCCCCACAAGTTGTCATGTGACTATGTTATGATCATATAATATTGAACTAATAAAATACGTTTTTCAGAAAATTATTGTGTACCTACATGTTTTGTGGATTGATGTGACATTAACTAGTCTGGTAGATTTCAGAATTCATGGCTTGTAGTACTCCTGTTTCCACCAAGGAGGAGATGATAGCGTTGATAAATTCTTATCTTTTACATGTGGAGGCTCTGGTCCTTGGACATCTGTGGCTCTGTAATCCAGATGTTTTATTTTTTACTTGTTGGTGAATGATACTGAAAGGCTCAATAAATATATCAAACAGGCCGAATTTGTAGTGCCTGTGGAGCTCGACAATCCACATGCAGCTGAAAGGAAGATGTTGTCAGAACTCTCCATGATTGCCAACATCTCCTGCTGGCCAATGGAGCACATCCTGCAAAAGACAAATAAAAATGCTCCACTGAATATCACAGAGGGTCATTTTATTCCTTTGGTCATCTGGTTGTATGATTCCTCTTTCGATGTTAAAGTTTTAAAATTTCACATGTTTAACTATTAATTTCAAATCTTCACTAAGTTGTACAGCTTCCCAGATCTAGCAAATGGGACAAAGGAAATTTTATTCTTTTTCTTGTGATAAAAAATGAAGTTTAATGAAAAGGTTACACCCTCCAACCACCCCACCATCACCACAATCACCTCATCATGAAGATAATAATAATAAAAGGCTGTGATGTGAGCAACCCTCAGGTCTAAATGATTACTTTCATGTCTGTAACAGGAATTGAAGAAGACATTGCTATAGGAAAAAAAACTCATGTATTCCATGTCTCATTGCAAACAAAGGTTTGGTACCTCTGGTATCTGGGTGCTGATTAATCTTGAATGAAAAATGTCATTATAATAAAAGTAATGAAAATACATCAAAAACATCACTGCAGGTGGTTTTTCCATCCACCTGCTGTCATATATGCTTTAAATATTACAGTTCTAACATCTGTTTATTGGGCACTTTGCCGTGATTGCACTTCACAGATAAAATCCTTCTGACACTGTGTTTGCCAGTATATTTTATTAATCCAAACCAGCCAAGAATAATTGTTTAAATTAATGCAATGTCATTTTTGTCAATGCCAAACCTGCAAAGAATAAAAGCAAACACACTCATCTTTAAATGTCATTTTCAGCACCACAGACAACTATTCTCAGTCATCTTCCTCTATACAGCACTTTGAAATTGCTAGTCCAAAGCAATCATAAAAGTTTTGATGAGTATATATATCTGCCTTTGCAGAGTTCAGATGTGACACATTTGCCGACAGAAACAAGAAAACACACACCTGAGGCCAAACCCATATTTCCTTTTGGTGGAAAATAATTACCCCTCTGACAGGACTGTCCAGCCCTCATATCACACTATCATCCCTGCAGTTCCTTATCTAGTTTGACGTTTGAATTAGGTGGTGCAATGTGCACATTTCCAGAGGTGAGGCCAGCTTGTGTTTGCTGTCACGCAGAGTCACTACAGGAGAGATGATGACCCGTGCCTCATGCTCCACTGAAAGCCCTAATAAGCGTAGCCCAGTACCCGCCCTGAGGAGGACCTGCAATATCAACCATCCGATCAGCAGGTCAGATGGGATTTGTATTTTGAGCCTTGTCTGATGAATGAATCATTTCCTCTCATCTGTCTCTCAAAATACACTGTGTCCAATGGCTGGACTGTGGCGCACAGACAGGGATGTGAAGGGAGGAGAAAATGTAGACATGCAGTTGTCGTGAATATATGAAAACCCTCTTAAGGGGGACACATGTGGAGGGAAAGAAAAATAGATTTACACTGGATGTCTGCAGAGATATTTTCCTGGAATTGTTGCAAGTCTGCAAATGTTATTTCAAGTAAAACAGTAATTTAACATTTTAACTTCATTTCCTCTCCCTCTGTGTCTAGTAAAACTAATTTATCTTAATTAAAGCCTTAAAGTAATTGTTCATTGCAGGCTGAGTGATTATATCTTGCCTGTGACAGTAGATTCCTGTTAGTGGTTGGCTGTGTTTCAAGCTGTTTTTTTTCATATTGCTCAGTGGGACATATTATTAGACAATCCCCCTCCACCACATCCTGAATCTTCAATGCTTAAAATAGTCATTGTTAAAGAAGCAACTATTTGTTTTCCACAAAATTTCTACTCTCTTTAAAGCAAGGCATCACCATATCTGAAAACACTTCCTTTTGCCAACAGTTAGTTGAAAAGTTTCATATCAGTCAAATGTCTTTAAAAATTCATCTTGATCCAACTGTTAGCTTATCTTAGCACAGAGGCTGAAAACAGCTGGAGAGTTCTACCATGGCTGTTTTCAAAATTAACAAAATCCTCTCTCTTTTTAAGGATTAGACCAAGCAACAACTTCCAAGCTTGGAAAGTATGCCAAATCAAAATTACAAAAAAAACTGCAGCTCCAGGAATGGCCGCTTGAGACTGGTTCCTAGAGTGAGTTATTTCTCATATACTCCCACGTTAAAATGCCCAACTTTAGAGCACAAGTAAATATGCTTACAGCCTGGTATGAAAAAAAATGTTTTTGGTGACTACAGCTAATCTATCCTTGCATGACAACTGTACAGAAGGGATTTTTAAAAAAAAAAATAAAACTCACCTGTTAAAACTACATTATTAGGGAGTTGTTTGAGTAATTTCTACATGCCAAAAAGGCCACAAACCTTCTGCAGGAATCCTCTCAGCTATTTGAGCCACACTACTGCTTGAAAAATAATAATATATTAATGTATAATGTAAATATGGTTTACTGTGAATTGATCATAAAGCCCATCAAAAACTTTGTGCACAATGGATGTTGTTGCTAAGTAGATTTTCTAGTAAGCTGACAACTTAGCACGTCATTTTCTCCTGCACATATAGTCACCTCTAGTAACAAAATAAAAATAAAAATAAAAAAGACAGCTGTAATGGTAAACCAGAGGTTTTCTAACTAAACCAATGTGAATTAAGCATATGAGATGTAAATATTGAACTTTATAGGTGCTTTTAGGCAGATTTGGGTAGACTTTAACCTTTGAACAGAGCCTGGTTTCAGTCATTGTTCTAATCTAAACTAATTTGTAATCAGAATCAGAATACTTTAATAATCCCAGGGGGCTTATTGTTTCATGTTGTAGCTTTATATTTACCACACTAGTATTTCAAGTGTATCAATAAGCCATACTACACACTGATTCTGCCACGTCAAGGCATAGAGAGGAGCCTCTGGGTTGCCTCACAGTTGCTGGTGCTGGGATGTTCATAGCAATTTTTTTTCTGTCTTATGTGTAGCTGGTGTTGCCTGATGAGGTGTGTTGGGGCTATTGGAGACCAATAATTACAAAATGCTCCAATAAACATCACAGAAGGTCCTTCCTACCTGTAGTCTTTCAAATGTATGGTTTCTGTGTAATTATTTTAAATGTAATGTTGTGAATATAAATGTGTTTGTTTTGAATTAGGTACTAACTCTCCACCAATCAGGTCTCAGGTTTGGTGGCCTTAGGATCACATCACTGCTTTTTGCAGATGATGTGGTTCTTTTGGCTTCATTATGTAGTGACCTCCAGCTTGCACTGGAGGAGGTCAGGGAGGAGTTGCTGCCCCAAATGGAGGATTTGAAGTATCTTGGTGTCTGTTTAAGTCAAGAGAGAACTGAAAGTGAAAGCAAGGCTGTTGATTACCAGTTGATCTAGGTCCCTAGGTTTCTAGGTTTCTAGGATAAGATCATGAATACAAGCAGCAGAAATTAACTTTCTGTGAAGAGTGGCTGGACTCTCCTTTAGAGAGCTCAGTCTTTTGGGAAGGGTTCAGAGGAAGGCTAATAAATGGTAGGGGATGGATGGATGGATGGATGGATTTTTATTTAGTTTGTTGCACAGCTTCTGCATCTGTGACAAAGGAATTTCCTTTTGAGGATTAATGAAGTTATTTTTATTCATACTTGAGTAAAATTTTGAATGCAATAATCAGGCTTAGAAAAACTGAGAGCTGGTCACAGTTTCCGTTTTGGCCTTTTTATGGGATTCGTTTAAAAAAAAAAGGGGCAAAAGGACCACATTTATCCTTTAAAGCTAATTTGATATGCTTGGTTTGAAATAGCAGGTATGTCGCAGTGACTCATCATCATATAAACATACGCTACAGTTCCACAATTAACATAGGATTACATGTCTTAATCACAGGATTTCAAGCTTTGACTGCCCCGTAAATGATGAACGACTTCTGATGCTGCTTTTCTCCCACAATAGCTTCCACGATTCGACTAATCCCGGGTTTTTCTCCACTAAGTCATGCCAACATGTTATCAAAGGTTAAGGTACATCGCAGACACATGAAGCCTGTAGAATTCAAATTTCAGTCAGAGTTGTGTGAGGGAGCTAATGAGAACTGAGGGATTATCAGAGTTATTGGCCATGATCAGGTCAAATGGAAGCAAGCTTGGCTCTTGGAGGATGGGTTAGACCATGATGTTTGCCAGTGGAAGATAGAGGATGAGGATAAGCCGGCACCAGAAGCTCCTAAATGTCTCTGTGACAGGCATACATGCTCTGGGTCATGCGCAGTGGTAATTCCCAGAAAGGTCACACAAAGTGACACCCACCAGCATTAAGTCTGGCCCTGCGCTCTCCTCAGAGCTGTAATCTGTTTGATTCGTCTTTCTAGCACTGCTTGTGTCATCGCTCACACTGCTTTCAGCCTCACTAATGCCACCTCTGACAACAAGAGGGCAAAAAGGGCAAGCTCTGTCACATTCCTCAGATGTAATGCTCCTCTGGCTGCATCGTATCCAACTTAGAGGCAGAATCTCATGCTGTGTGTAACACCAGGGAAATCAATGAAAATGGATTTCACAGCGAATGTGTGTAACTTTCTATTATTTTCTTTTATTACCTGAGGAGGAACAGTATGTCAAGGATTTATTATAGCGTTAGCATTACAATGCTAAAGCAATTTAGTCAAGTCCAGCAGTAAATTGGCTTGTCACATAAGATAGCGTCTCCAAAATGAACGAAAAATGCCAGGGAGCACATTAAATTATGAATGATGTGAGTTATATTAACATTTAAATGAGACGGTCATGGTCCAGTGGGATCACAAGTTTTGAGTGTTTATGGTGTGGAATGATGTATTGTGGGGAAATCAGAAATGAATTTTAGTGTTATTACATGCCTATGGTTGTTCTTTACACAACAGCGGTTTCCTTCTAAATTGTATCCTGATGAAATTGATGTGATCACTAATCATCATGATCGGCCCATTAGCAACTGGTATACTGAAATAAAACAGTGAATGAACAAGAAGAAAACAGCAGCAGATAGACTTCTGTTTTCATCTCTGTTTACTCCTTATAGCAACTGCTTCTATGAGACATGTTGTCATTGTCGTGTGTAAGTATTTCTCTAAAATCTCAGCTCCCAATTTCTCCTGCAGCTCTAGCAAGCCTATAAGCAATCACAGCAAAACACATCCAGAGGGGACAGGGAGGGAAAATGAAAGCAGCAAATACAGGCAATGACCTTTGCAGCCTCCTAGCATGATAAATGTCAAAGGTTTTCTGTTTTTAATTTGTCAGAGTTTCCAAAGACGCCTGACCTATGCCTACTTTCAGCCACGTTGTTCCCATCACAGCAGTCGCTGAAGCGGCACCTCAAAACCTATTACTACCCGCTTTTGCTGAGGCTGATGCTGTCAAAGCTGCAAATTAGCCCATTTGCAACCTTTCATAATGCACTGTAGCAAGGAACAGCATGTTTTTCTCAGGGAGGGCTGATGCTGAACAATGTAATGTATTGCAAATGTGACATATTGCAGACAGACCAGAGAATATACATTCAAATTTGTCAGATGTCACTTTTGTGCTGTCCTGTAATCTATTATGCTTTCTTAGCAAATTTTGACCTTTTTGTATTTCACTGTTGATACAGAAAAAAAAACAGCTTTGGTGTTCATAAAAGTACACACATCTATAAATACTGTCATCAATAAGAATTTAATGCTGATATCTGACAAGTCTCCAATAGCATCCTCAAACCTGTGCAAAAATCAATAAGAATACACCATTGTCTACATCCACTCAAAATAGGTTTCTCCTGGCGTGTCTTTACCTTGATCTCCCTCCAGGGAAATAAAAAACACCCAAATTATTTCAATTATTCATGTTGTTTTCCCGCTGCTTGTCTTCTTTTCAAAGTGCGAACCATTATTTTGAAAAAGTAATTGTGCAGCAACAAAACAACAACAGATTCAGAGGTCAAAAATAAGGACACACTGGCAGATAAACTCATGAGGATATAACTTTTGTACCACAGACCGAGCAGGAATCCAGAGGACTCATATGTTTGAATCAATAGCTGTCATCTCTGTGCTGGACCCTCAATCAATACATTTTTGAGAAAATGGGAACCTGGTAAAAGAGATTTTTTTCCTTGATGACGTGACTTGTGCATTGTCTGGCCATATTGTTGGAAAAATAGCATAATTATACAGAGCCCCTAAGGCTTATAATGGCAAATGTTTTCAAAGCTACTTCTGTGATACCGCACAGTGTGTTTTGTATTTCTCCTACCCATATGTGCAGTTAGTAGGTTGTTACAGTCCAGTTATGATATACTGCAAGTTTAAGGAAATACTGCAGAAAGTAGAAATCATGTAATGATGCAATTATTGCGTCAGCTGCCCTGCCCAGCCATGGTGGTTGAAGCTGTGGATGTGGTTACTGCTCAGACTACTGCTGCCTTTGTGCCTGTTTCAAGCAGTCTCAGCATCAGTGAGTGAGAGATCCGGGTGAACTACCTCTTCAAGTTAGATTCCTAACTGCAGTGGTACAGATGTGTTTCTTTAGTAGGCGCAGCTGAGGGTGCACCAACTTGTACTACTATATAATGGATAATCATAGTGGAGCTCAGCTTTTCTTTCTGGATCATTGTGAATGCTCAAAATTAATAATAACAATAATAATAATTAAGTTTCTCTTTATAACTTCATTTCCTTTCTCTTTTCAGGGTCATATACATACTGAAGTTGTGTTTCAGAGCCCATAATGAATTAAAGTTGAATATTTACTGCCTGTCTTTTATATTTTTTGGGTCTCTGCTGTTTTAGTTGCAAAATATTGCCCTTTATTTAGTAGTTAGTTGCTAAGTTTGTCCATCTGCAATTTGGTGTGGTAAATATGATAATTTGTGTGTGTTTGTGTGTGTGTATGTGTGTGTGTGTGTGTGTGTGTGTGTGTGTGTGTGTGTGTGTGTGTGTTTGCATTTCAGCTTCTTGCAGCCACACTGGCAGCTTTCTAAGGTTATTTTTGAGCTAAATGTTTGCATAATCATGTTTGCATTTATAATGCTAAGCTGCAAATTTTCAGCTATTGCATACTGAGGATGACTGGATACCTGACTCAATCATTAGCCAAACCTTGTTTCCTAGATATACAGTATTTTGCAAGCATTAAACCTCTATAGATTGAAAATTCCTGATGTCAAATTTCCCGTCACTGGAGCTAAGAGGTCTGACGGGTCAGCCCCAAAAAAACAGTCTTATAGCATTATCCCTCCTGCACCAAACTTACAGTTGGCATAATGCAGTTAGGCAGGTAACATTAGCCAAACCATCAGACTGCCAGCTACAAAAACATGATTTCTGTGTGTGTGTGTGAATGAGTTAAGTGGCAGCATGCTTTACACCTCCACATCCAACACATTGCATTGTCCTTGGTCATGTACTGTAAGGCTTGCATGCAGCAGCTCAACGCATGTCATGAAGCTCCTGGTTCACAGTTTTTGTGCTGACGTTAATGCCAGAGGAAGTTTGGAATTCTACAACTATTGACTTTTACACACTGTGTGCATCAGCACTTGGCAATACTCGGCAATCACATAAAGATCACTTTACGTGATCCTCCATTTCCAGCTAAGTTGCTGTGGTTCCTAAACTCTTTGCAATAATACCACTTACATGTAATATCTGGGATGGAAGAAATTTCACACACTGACTTGTTGCACTAGTGGCACAGTACCACATTTGAATTCGGTGAGATTTTTTAGATCGCCACATTCTTTCACAAATGTTCGTATAGACAGACTGCATGGCTAGGTACTTAACTTTATACCTGTGGCAATAGGAGTGACTTAAACACCTGAATTCAGTGATTAAGAGGTATGATCCAATACTTTTGTCCATGTAGCAAGTGGCTATGTTAAGGCTAAGGGCAGCAGATCCTTCTGCAGACACACAAAACATCATTTTAACAGGCTTTATTTTCATCAAAAACAGAGTTATTTGCAATATAGAGATGGGTTGGGGAACCCAGAGACAGAAGCAGACAGAAATCCTGAGCAGGAAACAAAAGCTGGCGCACTAAGCAGAATCGTTCAACAGAAAGGAGGACACAGCTGGTGAGTACAAGTCTGAAAATCAAAGGCAACAAAGCTAACTTATTTTACTGTAACTTTTCTTTAGGGAGCCTAGTGATTCAGCCTTATAGAAAAGAGCAACAATCTGGCGATAAGTGGGGGACTGAATGGGAATGAGTGGGAGTTTAACCTGCAGGTAAATGGAATATACACAGGTGCATCAGCTGAGAAAGACCAGGACCCACCAGAACTGCTACACCTCCCTTAAACAGCAACAGAGACAGATCAAAATCAAAAAGGTACAGTAGAACTCATGAACTCCAATATAAAACTTTGAGATTTTAGCTTAATGATGGCACTAAAGGAAACTATCAAGATTCTGCCACTCAGAACCAAATTTCATCAATCAAAATCCATTTATCCTAGAGTCATGCCGCTAACATGGATAAAATATTTAACCTGCAACAGATAACATAGTAAACGGTTTATTGTGGAGGTACAATATGTAAACAGTGAAATGCTTCAAGAATGTGCGTGGTTTACAGTACACATACTGATTTGTTCATGGGCAAAAATTGTTGTTACCAAAATAAATAAATAAACAAAACGTATTATTGTCTAAAGATTATTTACTAAGGTCTTTATTTTGTTTATCTGTTGTTGTTTTTTTTAAGAACAGACTGTGATGATGGATTTTTGAAGTCGAAGCAGAAGCTAGAATCTGTTCCCCTCAAAGCATTCTTTGTTCCTGTCTTGCAGTGCTTGATCAATGAATGGCTAGTGATCATTAAAAGACCTACTGGTCGATTTCACATTAGACTCCATCTTCTTTATTAATGGACTTTCTGTTTTGGCCTCCACCTACCCTGTTTCAAGAAAGCAGGACTAGATTTTCACATGAAAGAGTCAGTGAGTGGTGGTCTTGCTTTACGTGAATGTTGCCCGGTGGAGGTGGAGTTTCAAAGATGATGGAAAACAACAGCACAATGTCACATTGTATTTCTGATTTCTTATTAAGGCCATCGATTATGCCTTATGGCCTAATCAGTGCGGTGCAGTTTAACAGTTAGGGTTGGGGTGTAAAGCTCTGTACTCAAAGTTCACCTTCTCCAAATGATTAAAAAAACATTAACCATGAAAACTCCCCTTCTGTCTAAAGCAGCAGAGCTCGTCAGCATGCAACAAGACTGCAGTATGCTGACCTTCATCATGTAACCTGAACCCCTCTCCCCTTCTGAGACCTGATGTGCTGTTGGCTTGGACATTTGCCAAGGTCAGGTGGAGGGCCTTGGTCCTGTAGGGAGGTGATGAGGTGATGTTTCCAATGCCCTCCACTGTTAATGAGTGTATCTAGAGGGACTGCAGGAGGGTAAAGCTAAGGTGGAGAACTTCAGGTAAAAAGGTTTTGTGTGTGTGATGAAAGCTGAGAGAGATTGATGGTGGAGGGGATGTTGTGCAGATGAGTGGTCCTATTGATCTTATTGCTGTGCACAACAGTGAAGATTAGAGACAAAATGAAGATTAGAGACAAAGTTCAGACAATTATTCATAGGTTTCTTTACATAGATAGCTAGGTTATCTCTTTGTAATCTTCTTAAAATTAGCATCAGACAAAATTTATCATCCATTCATCACAAACTGTACTAACCTGTAGTAGTTGTTTTCTTCGTGTGAATTTTACATTTTGTTTGCTGGGATGTGAATTGTACTGTGCTGCACAGGAGGAGCAGTATGTTGTCCAGTTTGTTTACCTTTGTTAAATTCTGGTTTTTGGTTTCATTTGGATAAAATGAAACAAAAATATATATGGTGGCACGGTGGTGCAATGGTTCGCATTGTGGCCTCACAGCAAGAAGGTTCTGTGATCGAATTCACTGGACAGCTGGGGCCCTTCTGTGTGGAGTTTGTACGTTCTCTCTTGTGTCTGCTTGGACTCTCTCCAGGTACTCCAGCCTACCCCCACAGTTCAAAGACATCCATTGTTAGGTAATTGTAATTTGGCTGTGAATGGTTGTTTTTCTCTCTGTGTTAGCCCTGCAATAGACTGGCGACCTCCCCAAGGTGTAACTCACCTCTTACCCAGTGACATCTGGAATGGGCCCCAGTCACTTTGTGACCCTGAAATGGATAAGTGGAAGAAAATGGATGGAGAGAAAATATATACAGACACTGATTGATCATGTGTTCAACAGCTCTTTCTCAAATCATTTAATCACATAGCAGCAATTCAGTACATTTTGGCGTGTTGACATGTCGATGAGCTGCTGAGGTTCAAGCTGAACATCAGAATGGGGAACAAAGGTAATTTAGGTATCTTGAATAAGGCATGGTTGCTGGATTCAGATGTGTTGCTCTGAGTATTTCAGAAACTGCTGATTTACTGGGATTGTCCTGCACGACCATCTCTGGGGTTTACAGAGAATGGTCCGAAATAGAGAAAATATCCAGTAAGCAGAAGTTCTCTGGGTGGAAATGCTTTATTGATGCCAGAGGTCAGAGGAGAATGGCCAGACAGCTTTGAGTTGACAAGAAGGCAACAAAAACTGAAATAGCCACTCTTTATAACCAAAGTATGCAGAAGAGCATCTCTGAACGCACAGCATGTTGAACCTAGAAGCAGATGGTATACAGCAGCAGAAGACCACACCGGGTGCCCCCCCTGACAATTAAAAACAGGAAACTGATGCCGCAGTGCACACAGACTCACCAAACCTGAAAAATAGAAGACTGAAAAACATTGCCTGATGACTCTTGGTATCTGCTTCAACGTTCAGATGATACAGTCATAATTTAGTGTAAACAACATGAAAACATGGTTCCATCCACTTTGTATTAATGGTTCAGGCTAGCGGTGGTGTAATAGTGTGGGAGATATTTTCTTGGCACACTCTGGGCCCCAAAGCCTACCTGAGTATTGCTGCTGACTATGTCTATCCCTTCATGACAACAGTTTATCCATCTTATGATAGCTGCTTCCAGCAGGATGAAGCTCCATATCACAAAATTCAAATAATCTCAAACTGGTTTCTTGAACATGGCAATGAGTTCACAGTACTCACATGGCCTCACCAGTCACCAGATCCCAATCCAATAAAGCTCCTTTGGGATGTGGTGAAACAGGAGATTCACATCATGGATGTGCAGCCAACAAATCTCCAGCAACTGCGTGATGCTGTCATGTCAATATGGGCAAAAGCTCAGAGGAATGCAGCACCCTGTTGAATCTGTGCCAAGAAAAATTCAGGCAGTTCTGAAGGCAAAAAGGGCATCCAGCCCAGTACTTGTAAGATGTACTGTATATAATGAAGTGGCCGCTAAGAGTACATTGCATAAAAAAATTGTAGTGACAGATGCTGTTTATCAGGAGTAGTGCTGCCTTCAAGAATGAAGAAACTGCTGCTGACAAGCATTTGCCTGTCCATCACCTCGCTCCGCCACACAAATTCAGAAATTAACATCAGAATAGTTTTCAAATACAAGGATGAACACAACTGTGCAGTTGGGGAAAAAAGCTGGCAGTTCTTTAAAGGCTAATCTGGCACTGCTGCTGTGCCATTGATCGTCTGGCTTACTGTGGCGCTCCTCCAGACAAATGAGTCAATACATTATTCAGTGCATCGAGACTCCTACAAAACCTGTGATACTAGAGAAAACTGATGTCTTTGGCTGTCTATTTTCCTAGAGTATCTTTATGATCATGAATGGAGCCACTGATCTGCACTTCAGTTGCCACATTTTGTGTGTTTTAAAGATACTTCTTAAACAATGTGTTTTCTTGTGTTATGCTGCATAAATACAGTCTTGTGTGAGAAGTTGTTTAACACTGCTGGTTAGCAGACAGGCATCATATAGTGACAACATATAAAGACATAAACATGTAAGGATCTTTACTTGACACATTGTGTTTGCTTTTGTATTGACATTGCTCAAACAGCTCTTACACCCTCCACGTCTTCTTATTACGCATAAGCTCCTTATGTGGTAAATCAGACATTTTTTTGGTCTTTTTTCCTGGACAATATTGGGACTCAGTTGTTACTGAAGCGTGACACTGACAATACTGAGAAAATGCTTTACTGGAAGCATTTTAGCATTTGTTTTGTGAGGTACACCAATTAGGATAATATAAGGCAAGTCGTGACTAGAGTTCTTCTGATGTCAAAATATGTGGATTTTTTTGGACAGTGCTAAAGCTTAATTTGTGAGAAATTCTTACAAATGCTTAAACAACTTTGAAGATCATTATGATATTTGGGTAAGGAGGACCATTTTAGTCAACCTGTCAAATGTCTATAAAAATTTCCCTGCCCTTAAAAGGATACAATGCAAGACACAAGTCAATTTTATAAATTTATAGTTGCTTCGTGCTACTGACCATCCTTATGAATATGCCTTTTAAGCAGATGCAATTCCCAAGCTTAACTAATGGAAACTCAACCAAGGACACTTAAAGCAAAGCCGGATTACGAAATTGTTAATATGGGCAACAACCCCAGGTACTTAGACCTCTATGACCTCCAAATATTTATAATATGTGGTAATTATACAGCGGGAAATTTTGATTGGAAATTCTTAGGATTCAAGAGGCAGACATTCTCCACTTGTAAGGCTTCAAACTTTCCTTTTTGATAAAGCATATTGTTAGAATTGGATCAGGTGACCCTAAACCATCCCTTAATTATGCTCTGATAGGCTCAGATTGCTGGGGAATTTCCCATGATGCACTGAGCATTTCTTGTCCACTCACTTCTCTTCACCAAAACTTGTTTAGTCCCTCTCTCTCTCTTTGCTCTCCATTTTTCTCTTCTCTTTCCCCTCATTCCCCAGCTGGTTGCAGCTGGTGACTGCCCCTCCCTGTGCCTGATTCTGCTGTAGGTCTCTTCCTGTTCAAAGTGAGTTCTTCCTTCCTACTGTTGCCAAGTGCTGCTCAAGAGGGATTATCTGACTATTGGGCATTTTTCTTTAATACTGCAAGGTTTTTGCTTTACAATATAAAGTGCCAGCTGTTGTGAGTTGGCACTATATAAATAAAAATGAATTGGAAAAAAAATGAATTGAACATGTAATTTAATTTTGACTCTAGATTGGCTCTGGATGTGAGGGAGATGAAGTGCTTAGAGTGTATAGAATAAACTTCTGTATGAATGTAACGTTAAATGTGACTTGTAGTCTAGATTGTCCAGACAGAGGGCATCATGGTTGCATTTAGCACTACACTAGCATTGTTCAAACTGCCCCTTTGTTTCAATACCTTAGAAAATCAACAGGTGGCACTCTCTCCTTCCCCATTTCCAAATCCTCCAGGAGCAGTGTTGCACCAAACAGGAGCTCAAAAATAAGTCTGAACTCACGGCTAATCTTTTGAACACAAAACTACAAATTAAGCTGGCTGGACTTTTTGGGATTTA
Organism: Etroplus canarensis; assembly: GCA_015106775.1. Lineage (NCBI taxonomy): Eukaryota > Metazoa > Chordata > Actinopteri > Cichliformes > Cichlidae > Etroplus > Etroplus canarensis. The sequence goes on from VUQH01031170.1 coordinate 15,079, forward strand.
GGGTCTCAATGGGGCAACCACAACAAAACCAGCAAGTGTGCATTTAATTTATGAGTTTGTTCACCTCAGCAGACCGCGGAAAGCAGACTCATCCCTGTCTCAGAGCTACAGTCTGCTACTGCGATACTGTGGCACTCTCAACTCATATAAACTCTGGTATGACTGTGTGAGTGTTCCACTCATGTCTTTTGTAATTACTCTGACAGCAGCTGCATGATACACAGAGGATTCATCAGATCTATTATTCAGCTTTAAGTGGGTGGAGTGACACCACTTATTCTAAAAAAGCTCAAGGAAGTTCAATTTTTCATTAAATGTTGCAGCAATGCACCTTATTATCACATACCAGCAACTCCCATCTCTGTGCCATTTGTCAACTATATACTGTATATCTATCCCATTTAAAGGTAGGACTATGTGATACCCTTAAGCTCTTTGTAAATACATATACAGCATACAGAGAGACGTGTGACTCTTAGATTTTGTTCTGTTACATTCAGTGTGGTGCCAAAGGTGCATAATGTTCTTGTCATTTTCTTCAAATGCTATTTTGCTCTTCCTGTACGTGTTCAAAGGGGGCTAGTGGAGAGATGAGATATGTGGAGCTGTTATGTCAGCACATGCCCCACGTTGTGTAACTTTACAAGGTCTGTTGCTCGGAGGCACAGATAGAAATCTACAGCTGAAATCGTAAATGTCTCCTACAGCTTTGAATTTAGAGTTGTGTTAAAACATCCTGCTGCTTTTAGGGCCTTTGTGAGACTTTCTCAGATGGACAAACATAGTGAATGATGAGCTGAGATTTAATGCATCAAACTACTAATCATTAAATAACTGACAACAACATTCAGACCTTATGAATCAGAGAATTCAGAATACTGAAAATGCTAACCCGAAGTTGACCTTCTGCAGGACCTTCACAGCAACAGTAGCAACTAACAACACTACAGGACAGAGCTACACTGTGAGAAATAGCTTAACAAACCCCCTGAAGGGAGAATTAAGGAGGTGGGCATGATGTGCACAAGCTAAGCACCTCAACATACTGTTACTGCTGGGATGTAGTCGTCTGCAGGCTTGCTCCATCTTGTCTGCATTCCACAGCAAACTCAGGGTAGTGGCTTGTGGAAAATTCCACCTTTCTGGCATTTAGGGGGAAAGATGAGAAAGATAAAATGCTGAATCCTAGCACTTACTGCTGTGTAAATTTAACTTGGAAAAGGGTTATATTTCTTTTATTGTTTCTTTTTTTGTGATGGGGTTCTAAACTCTTTTATATGGGTAAATAATTCGAAAACCCCTCAAAATTATGCTGAAATTTCAAAAGAGATGCTTAAGATATTTACCATCTAAAGAATACATCAGCTGAGTCATTGTTCTGTAAATATTAAGCCACTGGCAGCTAATTACCTTATCAAAGCGCAAAGACTGGAAACAAGGGGAAGTTAGCCTGGCTCTTGTCCAGTGGTAACACATTTCCACATTTCAGCACCTCTTAAATTCACCAATTGACACACAATATCTCTTTTATATATGAAAACTAAGGTGTAGCCTGCACTCATCCAAGAAATACAGTATATAATCCCCTTGAAACCACAACATGTGGGTTTCACACTTTCGACTGGATTGGCACTGGTTGAACAAGCAAGATATAACGTGTTCATTTGTAGCATTCAGGGGTCAGAGAGGCTGTATTTGTTTCCCCCACTTCCCAGTTTTCATACTAAGTTAATTTCACATTAACTTTTACTATACAGACATAGTTATACAAAATTCTCATTTGACTTTCAACAAGAAAGCGAATAACCGTACTTGCATAAATTATTGAACAGTTTACTGTTGTAGTTTTATCCCACCCATACAGTACTCAGCTGTGTGCTCATAGTAGTGGCCATGCTAACAATAGCCACGGTGACCAGATGTTGTTCTTTATGTGGGGCTGAACAGTATTTTTATCCCCTGTCCCCATGTCCCACAAACTGAGACAATTTCCCACATTTAATGGGCTCTATTATAGTTCACAAAAGGAAACACATATTCTTGCTTTTGTTGAATAGTTGAGAAGAAAGGCTGTCATCGCAGGTTAATATGGCAAGGGGCAAATTACATGGCATCACAAAGTCCCATGCTATGCAGATGTTTATAGAGAAAACTACTGGAAATAAAAAGAAATACAGGTACAATCAGGACAGGGAATCTTCTAATGACATGGGTGAAACTGGTGGAAAGTGGTTTTTGGAGAGGTTTTTTTTTTTCCAGTTTTGTCAGATATTTGTGAGTCTCACAAGAAATCTGTAGCTCAAAAAGAGAAGTGCCAGTTGGCGGATCCATCCCAAAGCCAAGTTATTACTAAAGAGACAAAGCGAGATAACAGTTAACAACAGTTTTAAATGTTATTTGTGAAAAGGGGGAGAACATGTGAGAGGAAAGGACTAAGATCATATTTAGCTTCCTTTAAGCCTCATTTTATTTACTGTACTTCGCAAGGGAGTAGGGAACTTCATATTCAAATAGAATATGTTTGTCCTTAATGTGTCCCACATTGTCCCACACAAAAATACCTGTTGTTCCACATTTATTTTCTTGGGCTCTAGTCATCCTAACAATAGCAGGAGCTGTTTTCATCATGGAAAAATTTAATAATGATCTATACTGGATCAGTTTTATTGTGCTAAGTCTTTAACAGGACAATGATGGATTGCAAAGCTCTAAAAGGATTATGGCTGCATCAAAGTTACTGCTGGAACAGCGGCTAGCTACGCTTCAAGGCAAAAAAACACATACAGGCCTTAACTGAGAAGGGTCGGCGCCAGAGTGTGTGGACTGGACAGACAACCAACTTTGACAGGGGGATTTGGCTTGACTGACTTTGGCAGTCGCACACACAATGTCCACGAAACAGAGGTTATAAACTAAGATGCATAGTGTTCATTTATTCATTCATTTTCTTCCGCTTCCAGCTGTCATACAGTCATGGGGCAAAAGGCAGGGTACAGTCTGGACAGGCCGCCAGTCTGTCGCAAAGCCAACACAGAGAGATAAACAACCATTCGCGCTCACATTCATACCTACAGTCAGTTTAGAATCGCCAATTAACCTAACCGCTTTGCATGTCTTTGGACTGTGGGAGGAAGCCAGAGCACCCAGAGAGAACCCATGCAAGCACAGGGAGAACATGCAGGCTCCACACAGAAAGGCCCAAGCTGGCTGGCTGCTGGATTCAAGCCTGGATCCTCTTGCTGTGAAGCAACAGTGTCAACCACTGCACCACCGTGCTGCCTGAGATGCGCGTTAATTAAAAGAAAAATTTACATTTAAAATAGTATGCATTAGGCAAGCCCATCTAATTACAACTTAAAAACTGTGTCACCTTTACATGCTACAAGTCAAAATCAAGTAGAAGTAGCCTACTTTTAAACACGTCATGAACCGGCATGCATAATTACAACCATGCACACACAGTGAACTCATAGAGAAATGTAGGCACAGTTATATTTAAGTGCAAAAAATATCCATCTCACCTCCACAAGTCTCTCAGTCTTTAATCATTCATTCATCATCTTCCGCTTATCCAGTTCAGGGTCGCAGGGGGTGCTAGAGCCCATCCCAGCTGTCATCGGGCGTAGGGCAGGGTACACCCTGGACAGGTCAGCAGTCTGTCGCAGAGCCAACACAGAGAGACAAACAACCATTCACGCTCATATTCACACCTATGGTCAATTTAGAATTGCCAATTAACCTAACCCCCTTTGCATGTCTTTGGACTGTGGGAGGAAGCCGGAGGACCCGGAGAGAACCCACGCAAGCACGGGGAGAACATGCAAACTCCATACAGAAGGGACTAAGGTAGCCAGCTGTTGGATTTGAACTCGGACCCTCTTGCTGTGAGGCAACAGTGCTAACCACCGTGCCACCGTGCTGCCTTTAAGCACTTTAATCATTCAATATAAATTTAGTGGAGGGTTGGATTTGCCAAATTTCCAGTTGTTATTGGGCTATAAATATTCACAAAATATAATGTTGGATGGTTTTTCCCTCTTTATTTTGGCATACTCTGGAGGCCAGATCATGCACCTCTTCAGCTTCTGTCCCCACTCTTGTATTGTTCTCTTTCTCAACTAACATCTCTTTAGAGAACTGAGCAAAACTGGGTTCTTAACACGTTAAGATTTGGTAACAGTTTAGGAAACATTTAAAATTTACAGCTGCATCTCTGGGTCTGCAATGTAGCAGCTATTTGTTTCCTCCTTCATACTTAAATTCTTTACATTATGGCACAAGTGTAGTACACAATGTTTTCAATATTTGTATTCAGATGGCATCTTTAACGCCTGTCATTACTGTATGGACTGCCCACAAAAAATCTGTTCAAGTATTTTCAAGTTAGACATTTGTTTCTAAACATTTCCCTGACTTTCCCTCTCTGCCCCCTCAGCAACCAAGGGAGGCATTGCTCACCTCAAAGAGGGGTTGCTTCAGAGATCTATAATCACATTCATGATCTTTGTGACTATTCCAAATCTGAGACAAAAGCTGCTTTGGGAGGATGAGCTGGGTCTTAAATTTACTAGAAATGGTGGGAGTAAGTTGTAGGCAGTACAAGTACTGTCTCCTCCTGTGCTTGTCTTTCACTCATTCAAATTAAGGTTGTACATAGATTTAATTATTCCAAATCAAGACTGTCTGATATTTACCAAGAGGCTGAAGATCAATTTGAGAGATGTTGGAGCCCAGCCTATCATTTAAGTTTTATCTCTGTCCATGATCACATAATTTTTGGTCTGGTTGCTTCAATATAACGCCCCCTGTAATGGAGTTACACTTACAGTCTTCTCCACTGATCGCCATCTTTGGGACCCCAGCTGATTCGACCCAACTGAGCTCTGTGCAGAGAGGGATTGTCACCTTCACGTCTCTACTGGCCAGACGTCGCCTTCTCCTACAGAGGAAGTTCTTCCAGAAGTGGCAACGCTTTCTGAGTTTCTTCCTGAAAGTCCTGCCAGACTGAGTGCCGTTGTGAGTATTGATAAATATTGTGTGTGTGTCTGAGCCAGAGCAGGGTTAGGGGCGTTGTGCATGTGTGGTTGTGTTCTCTTTTCATTTGTCCATGCTTACATTATTGTTAATGATCACCACAGCTCACTGTGAGCCCAGAATACCCTCAGCACATTTACATTTGTTTTGTCATTTTTGAGTACTTAAAAGTGAGCTGATGAATTTCTTCTATGTAGTTCCAAAAAACACATGAGGGCTACTTCCCACAGTCTGACTTGCATTGGCTCATGTGCTCCAAAATCAGTATTCTCCTCAGTCATGCTACTGCGATTGCTACAGATGCAATAAGCTACTATTAACTGAATGATTTTCATAAGCTTAGTTGCCACTGCAATAAATTATCAGCAATGGTGGCATTTAACTTTTTCATTATCAAACTTAATTTTTCTGAAAGTTGTAAAAGTATGTTGGTAGAATTTATCTGAGGGGTCATAGTGTCCTTTCTAGACAGGTGCGAACACCCCGGCCATGTCCATAATGGCAACGCTGTAACTGAGAGCTCATAGTCTGCCCAAAATGTATCACAAAAACAAAAAAACCTTTGTTCTCCAAAAGGCTGTTAACAGTAGAGACAAACTGAATCTTTTTTTTTTTTAGATGAAAACACTGCACTGAAATGTGCAATGTTTAATTGCATAACTCTTTGGTGCAATAAGAGCAGTAGGTGTATGACCCACCAACACAAGTAAAAACTTTAAACGTATTTTGGAAAATGTGTTTTCTGACTTTCCAGCTGCCTTTAGCTGATGTTTATCACAGGGGCTCTGTGTCTCAGTCTCCTTTTCAGCTGGTGAACTGAATCAGTTTTAAATCTGGTGTCTGACTTGGCAACTCTGACACCTTGGCAGTTCACAGCTCTGAGCGTGAAGGCAGTCTGTTTGAGGTCATTCTTGTGCTGTAGGGTCAAGGTCCAAGAAATAAGATCGGTGGAATTACTTTGTACATATAATCATTCAAACAATGTGTACACTCTGGATTTATCCTGCTTTTGCTTAGATTTACGGTGCCTTCTGGAAAATATTCATACCCCTTGAATTTTTCTACGTTTTTGTCACGTTTTAGGCACAAATGTATATGCATTTTATTGGGATTTTATGTGATCGACCAACACAAAGCAGTGCATCATTGTGATGTGGAAGGAAAAAGAAGTTTGGTTTTCCAAATTTTTTCCAAATAAAAACCTGAAAGGTGTTGCGTGCATTTGTATTTAGCCCCCCCCAAGTAAATACTTCATAGAACCCACCTTTTGCTTCAGTTACATCTGCAAGTCTTTTAGCGCATGTCTCTACCAGCTTTGCACAACTGCAGACTGAAATTTTTGTCCATTCTTCTTTGCAAAATAGGTCAGCCTCTGTCAGATTGGATGGAGAGCATCTCTGTGAACAGCAATTTTCAAGTCTTGCCACAGATTCTCAATTGGATTTAGTTCTGGACTTTGACTGGGCCATTCTAACACACAAATATGCTTTGATCTAAATCATTCCATTGTAGCTCTGACTGTATGTTTAGGATCGTTGACCTGCTGGAAGGTGAACTTCTGCCCCAGCCTCAAGTCTTTTGCGGACTTTAAGAGATTTTCTTCCAAGATTGCTCTCTATTTGGCTCCATCCATCTTACATCAGCTCTGACTGGCTTCCCTGTCCCTGCTGAAGAAAAATATCTCAACAGCATGCTTATGCTACCACCATGTTTCACAGTGGGGATGGTGTGTTCAGGGTGATGTGCAGCTTAGTTTCCTGCATTTTGCATTTAGATCAAAAAGTTCAATTTTGGTCTCATCTGACCCGAGCACCTTCTTCCACGTGTTTACTGTGTCTCCCACATGGCTTGTGGCAAACTGCAAATGGGATTTCCTATGGCTTTCTTTCAGCGATGGCTTTTTTCTTGCCACTCTTCCATAAAGGCCAGATTTGTGGAGTTCTCAACTCCCACCTCAGCTGTAGATCTCTGCAGCTCCTCCAGAGTTACTATGGGCCTCTGGGCTGCTTCTCTGATTAATGCTCTCCTTACCCAGCCTGTCATTTTAGGTAGACAGCCATGTCTTGGTAGGTTTGCAGCTGTGCCATACTCTTTCCATTTTCTGATGATGGATTGAACAGTGCTCTGTAAGCTTGGGATATTTTTTATAACCTAACCCTGCATTAAACTTTTCCCTAACTTTATCCCTGACCTGTCTGGTGTATTCTTTGGGCTTCTTGATGCCGTTTGTTCATTAATGTTCTCTAACAAACCTCTGAGGCCTTTACAGTAGAGATTAAATTAGATTAAATTAAATTAGATTAAATTAGACACAGGTGGACTCTATTTAATATTTAGGTCACTTCTGAAGTCAATTGGTTGCACTGGATTTTATTTAGGAACATCAGAGTAAAGGGGGCTGATATGTTCTCCACACTTTTCAGATTTTTATTTGTAAAAAAGTTTGGAACCACAAATCATTTTCCTTCCACTTCACAGTTGTTCACTATTTTGTGTTGGTCTTCCACGTAAATACCAATAAAATCTATTTACATTTGTGGTTGTAACATGATGAAATGCGGAAAAGTTCAAGTGGTATGAAAACTTTTGCAAGGTACTGTATTAAAATGTTACAAAAGACAACAGAGCCTGTTCCAGAGGTGCTACATGTAGGTATGACATGAGCTCCTCCGTGTTTTATTGATGAGGTGAATGGTTTGGGTCATGGGCAATGCTTGGCTTTCCATTTATTTGTAAAAGCTTTTTTTGTTCAACTGTTCATAAAATATTTCTCTGGAACCTCTATGATTTTTTAGATACCTGTCAAGCCTTTTAATTCTCGCTGCTGATAAGAGGTTTGCATTGTTCAGTATAGCCTCTGTAATTTAGTAATTGTCATTTTCAAACTGTGAACTGGGATACTTTCACTGACTAGCTGTAATGTTACTAATTGTTATTTTGGGGTAAGGAGTTTTCTGTCATCAGCTGCAGCTTTCTTTTGGCAACTTGTCCTGTGTTTTGCTTTGTTTTTTTGTTTTTTTTTCTGACAAACATTTTACAGTGCTCCTCTCAGTATATATTCATTTCCTGTTCTGTAATTTGCATAGAATATTTTCATTTTCCTGTGAGCAGATTAACTGTTTTTTTTCTGTCATCATAAGTTATCTTGTCTTGGTATTGGCATGTCTTCTGGCTCTAAAGAGACCAGAAAGAAGGCTATTACTTTTGCATACCCAAAAGTGGAAAAAATTAACAGTGCAGTCATTTTTGAGAAAGGGTAAAATGCAAATGCTTGTAAAGAACATTTCAAGAAACTTAATCATCACTGAAAGCTGATAGTATAGTGCTGTATTGATGATGCTTTCAAATGTATTGCAACATATCAGTTTGTTTTCTTAATCAACTTTATTTTTTCTGTATGAATTTGAGGCCAGTTGACCTATATGGATAAATGTATTGCCCTTGTTTCTCTACGTTCTACTTTTTTTTCTTCTCTTTTCCCTCACCCTCCAACTGGCAAAGGCAGATGGCTGCCCCTCCCTGCCACTGGTTCTGCTGGAGATCTCTTCCTGTTAAGCGAGCTTTCTTCCTTCCCACTGTCACAGTGTCACAATCATCCAATTTTTGGTGTTTTCTCTCTAAAATTTTAGGGTCTTTACCTGACAGCATAAAGCACCCTGAGGTGACTTTAGTTGTGAATTGATGCTAGATAAACAAACCTGAATTGAATTGAGTATTGTGGCAGTTAGACATTACACCAGTGGGAGCTTTCATGACATGTTTGCCCATTCATCCAGAAGAGCACTGATGAGGTCAGACAATGATGTTGGATGAAAGGGCCTCACTTACACTTTCCATTCTAATTCACCCCAAACATGTTCAGTGGGGTTGGGGTCAGGGCAATGTGTGGGTCAGTCAAGTTCTTCCACACCAAACTCATCAACCCAAGCTTTATGCATTTCAAAACAGTCGTCTTGGAACTAAAAGGGGCCTTTCCCAAACTCGTCTCGTCGTCTACTTCTTTTCCGGGAGTCCGGGGCGCGGGGGCAGCAGTTCGAGCAGAGAAGCCCAGACGTTCCTCTCCCCAGCTACCTCCTCCAACTCTTCAGAGGGGACACCCAGGCGCTCCCAGGCCAGCTGGGAGACATAGTCTCTCCAGCGTGTCCTGGGTCTTCCTCGGGGTCTCCTCCAAGAGGGACGTGCCCGAAACGCCTCCAGTGAGAGGCGTCCAGGGGGCATCCTGATCAGATGCCCAAACCACCTCAACTGGCTCCTTTCGATGTGGAGGAGCAGCGACTCTATTCTGAGCCCCTCCGGGATGACTGAGTTCCTCACCCTGTCTCTAAGAGTGAGCCCAGCAACCCTGCTGAGAAAGCTCATTTCAGCCGCTTGAATTCGCGATCTCATTCTTTCGGTCATTAACCGAAGTTCATGACCATAGATGAGGGTAGGAACGTAGATAGACCAGTAAATCGAAAGCTTTGCCTTCAAGCTCAGCTCCCTCTTCACCACGACAGATCGGTACAACGTCCACTTATCACTGCAGACACTGCCCCAATCCATCTGTCAATCTCCCGCTCCATCCTCCCCTCACTCGTGAATAAGACCCCAAGATACTTAAACTCCTCCACTTGGGGCAGGACCTTGTCCCCAACACGGAG
>VUQH01031171.1:0-14921 GCA_015106775.1 Etroplus canarensis
TCAATGCAAATGAATTCATTTTCAAAATATAAAATTCAATTTCAATTTAGTGACGATCATTTTCAAACCAATACATTGGATTTCAAATTAGACTAATTCAAATTCAGTTTTAAAAAGCATTTATTCAAGTTTCAATTCAGATTCAATCTGAGCGATGCAAATTCAAATATAACTTATTCAAATTCAGTTTCTGATGGCACAAATTTCTCCCCATATTAATGGCACTTTGCAATTTGTTTGTAATAAAAAACATACTATCACCTTTATTTTTAATGTATGAATCACACAAAGATTGATAGATATTTAAAAGGCTGACAATATTTAATTTATAATAGTATGCACTAAATACTGTTGTTACAATCAAATGCGAAAATGTATACATGTATATCTTGTTCTGTTTGCAGAACGGAGTAGTCTCACTTATAGACTGTACACTTATGGAGGACCCCGAGGGCACAGATGATGAGTGTGAGTATTTAAATACTTCCTTAGCTTGCAGAAATGTGCCATATAAAGTATGAGTACTGTACTGACTAATGTACTGTACTGATAGCGTATAACTAGCATTCAGTACAACTGAAAAATAATCCTCCAGTAAAGGCTGGCAGTACTAGTGCACCACTTCTTTTTAAATTTGACACACTACAATTATGTAATAACATTTTTATGTCTTTACTGTATATATTTAAATTAAATGTATAAAGAAAATGACAAAAGTATTTGTATTTGCCTTAAAGCTAAATCAGACAAGAGTGGCCAGGACATGGAGCACCTGGACTTCAAGATTGTTGTAGAGCCAAAGGACAGCCAGTCATTCACAGTCATCCTGGTAGCCTCCTCAAGGCAGGAGAAGTCTGCATGGACTAGTGACATCAGCCAGGCATGTCAACACACATAACAGTCTCCAGCAGTCAGACAAGAAGCTGAGGATGTCGGATGAAAGTCTGCACGTTACAAAACTCACTAACATTTCCTCTGTCCTATCTGTTTACTTCAATTGCATGTGTCCCTGCAGTGTATAGACAACATTCGCTGCAATGGTCTGATGATGAATGCCTTTGAAGACAACTCCAAAGTTACAGTGCCACAGATGATCAAGTAAGCTGTTTCTTTATGTTTAATTTTAAGAAATTTCTCCTGTTTTTCAGGCTATTTTTTAGATTTGTGTCTGTTTTGTTTACAGGTCAGATTCAAGTCTGTACTGCGATGATGTGGACATCCGTTTCAGTAAGATGATGAACTCCTGCAAGGTGCTGCAGATCCGCTACGCCAGCGTTGAGCGCCTACTGGAGAGACTGACTGATCTCCGTTTTCTTTCAATTGACTTTCTCAACACCTTCCTGCATTCCTATCGTGTGTTCACCACTGCTGATGTGGTGTTAGATAAACTCATCACCATCTACAAGAAGCCCATCAGTGCCATTCCTGCCCGGTCAGTCACATTACATTTGGATAGATGAATGTTGCAAGGTTATTGACAGCTTACCACACACAAACAAACCATATTTGATCTGTCTGGCATTCCTCTAGACCTTGCCATACTGCTTAAAGATGAGACTGATTTATTAGGATGCGAAGATTTGTCATTCTCTAATCAATGTGAGGCACATGCAGAAACCTAAGACCTTGCAATTTAAACATTTAACTGTAATTATATAAATATTTTCATTTGGCTTTTAAACAGAAATTTATATTTTTTTTTCTTTTACTCATAGGAATTATGAAATTACACATGCAAACAAACACAAAACAAGTAAACTATAAAAACATATACACTCATTTGACAAGACAGGTGCCACATTTAGAAAAAAAAATGCTACACATACCAAAAACACAAGCAAATCCTATGAAGGAGTATTAGGGCCACACTGGAAATAAAGAAGAAACATTAGAAGTATTGTTTAATGTGTTGCATTTTGAGAATAAAATGTCAAGAAAAAAGTCAAGATAGTAGTATGACAAGAAAGTTGTAGAATAAAGCTGTCATTTCCAGCAAAGCTGCTGTCATTAGTGCACGGCTGCTGGACCTTCTACAAACTATCTTGGTTAAAGGAGTTAGTAAAATCATATTTCAGAGTTTCAGAATCGGTTTTAGTAACGAGAAAATTATTTTCCTTTTAGCACATAAGCATAGTGTATAAGTTTTCACCACCCTTTGGATGTTTCACCCTTTTATTGCTTCATTAAATGGTCATGGTCAGTATAATTTGGCTTTTTTGGCAAGAATTTGCAACAAAAAAAAGCTTATTTCATATCAAAGTGAAAACAGATTTTTGCAAAATAATGTCAATTAATTAAAAATACATAAGGCAAAATAAATGATTGCATAAATATTCACCCCCTTTAGGTCAGTATTTAGTAGATGCACCTTTTGCTGCAGTCACAGCACTGAGTCTGTGGATATGTCTCAATCAGACTGGAACATCTGGACACTGCAGTTTGTCTCCATTCTTCCTTCAAAACAGCTCAAGCTCTGTCAGGCTGCTCAGAGATCAGGTATGAACAGCTTTTCAAGTGAACAGCTTTTCAAGTCCAGCCACAAATTCTCAATTGGATTGAGATCTGGGCTTTGACTTCACCAATCCAGAACATTCACCTTGTTGTCTTTGAAGCTTTTGTCTGTGTAGCTTTTGCTGTGTGCTTGGGGTAATTGTCTTGCTGGATAGTAAATCTTCTCCCAAGTCCTAGTTCTCTTGCAGACTGAGTCAGGTTATCCCCCAGGATTTGGCAATATTTTTTGCATTCATGTTCCCCTCTACCTTTACAAGCCTTCCAGGGTCTGCTGCTGAGAAGCATCTCCAGAGCATGATTCTGTCATCACCATGTTTCACGGTGGAGATGGTGTGTTTGTGGTAATGTGCAGTGTTTGGTGATCGCCAAACATAGCGTCTAGTCTGATGGTCAAAAAGCTCAATTTTTGTCTCATCAGACCAAGGAGCCTTTTTCCAATTGACCTTGGAGTCTCCCACATGCTTTTGGTCAAGTTCTTTGTGAGATTTCACATGACCTTTTTTCAACAGTGGCTTTCTCTTTGCCACTTGTCTTGGTGGCCCCCCTTCACCAGTCTTCTTCTTGTTTGGTCACTCAGTTTGTGAGGAGAGACCAGCTCTAGGCAGATTTAGACAAGTGCCACACTCCTTCCTTCCTCATGTTAGATTTAACTGAACTCTGTGGGCTGTCCAGTCAGTTGGAAATCCTTTTGTAGCCATCTCCTGACTTATTCTATTCAGTGATACTTTCTCTGAGTTGCTTGGAGTGTTCTTTTGTCCCATGTTGCAATTGTCGCAGGAATACTGATGACCCAGAGACTGGACCTCCCAGACACAGCTTATTTTATACTACAATCATTTGACACACATCAGCTACACTCAGATGACCTCCATTTTACTGAATGTGACACTGCTGGAATCAACTAGCTGGACCTCTGTTGAATTAGGTCAGTCCCTTTAAAGGGGGTGAATATGCAAACATTTATTTTACACTATATATTTTTAATTAATTGAAATTAGTTTGTAAACTTGGAAGAGTTGGATGCATTTGTACAGGCATGCACACCATCTCAGACACAGGCATTATCATAACAAAGGTCTTAAAGCCTTTTGGCACATGGATTCCTTTGATAAGCTGAAGCCATAAAGCATTGCCATCAGTGTCCTGAAATAATATTTTGACTTTTTCTTGAAATTTTGGCTTTGTTCTGAAATTGCAAAACATTTTTTTAAAATCATTTTAATTATTTTTTAAATGTGCCCTTAATCCTTCTTCTTTAAATACAGAAGTAGCTAACATGGTGCATTTTTCCTAAATTCTGATCATCAAGATGCTCTATATAATACTATGAAAAAGTCCTGAGCCACCCCTCATTTTTTAAATATTTTGTTTTCAAAGAGGCAGACTTTCTTGATTTTTTTTCTCTTTTTTTTGATGGTCTTAAGGAATAGTTCTCTAGATTTTTTGAAGGTCTTTCAAAGCTTTTCTTTGGAGGTTGGCTGATTTTTTTCACTTATTTTCAATCCAGTCCAGTCTTGTACCTGACCATTTTCAGAGGAATGTTTTTAATTTCTTCTTTTTGTTGAGACACTTAACACTGCTCTATTAATCATTCAAGATCAGCACCTAACACAAGGGATGAAACAGTGTTGTGTCTACACATAACAGACAACTTAGCAAAGATGCAATTTTAGGCACTTTGTTACTAACAGGCTGTCACAAAAACACATCATTTGTTTCAATTCTGTAGTTAACTCTACAAAAAAATGCCAAAGATAATCAGTGTGATGGGCATAAAATAATATTTTGCACCAACAAAGTGATTCCCAAAGAGGTATTAGCTGAAAATCTGGAATTTCTCTGCATGGTGTGTCCTTAAAATTTTTAGGGAATCTGAACAAGTGGAAGACAGAAGAAGAAGAGGCAGGCCTAAAAATCTATCTACAAAAAATGAGCAGTATCTGAAAGTCATGTCTTTAGGAAATAGGAAAAAAATTAGCAAAGACCTGACACAGGACCTGAGAGATGCATCTGTCCCTTCAGTTGACCCAGCTACTCTTGACAGAAGCCTCAGTAGTAGCAGGTCTTATGGAGTAATGAATCCAAATTTTGGATGAATCCAAACTTTTTTGTTCAAATCGTTGTAAATATGTATGGAGGAGGTCAGGACAGAGGCACAACAGTTAGTGTCTACAGACATCTTTGATCCCTAACTTGCTGTCAATACTGTAAAGCCTACTTGGATAGAATAACCCACAACAGAACACTATCAGCCCATGGACTGGACTCCCCAGAGCCAAGCCCTTAATATTATTGAAGCAGTGTGGCAGCCAACATCCAAAGAAGAGCTTTGGAATGTCCTTCAGGAAGCCTAGAGATCTATTCCTGAAGACTTCTCAAAGAAATTAAGAATGAATTTCTTTAAGAAAGTTTGTTTAAGAGAGCTCAGGCTGTGCTGAAGAATCAAGGTGCTATATGTGTTGCTGAAATCTTGTAGCTGTAGAGTTTGTTTTTTTGGTTAAATGTAAGGACAGAGACGTAGCAGATGAGGCAGTGCTAGAAGACATCCTCTGTAGTGATCGTGTTTCAGTATATATTTTTAGTTTATGTGTGTGCTAACTGGATGAAGGCTGTAATTGGGTCCAGTCCCTCCTGTTTCCTTGGGACTGTCTCAACTGGGCTTTGTCATTGTATGGCAACTAATCTCAGTACTGCAGGACCCCACCCTCCCCTCCCTTTCTTTCTCTTTGTTCTGCAAAAGATCCATGATGCAAAATATTGACAGTGTTTTGTATTGGAGCTAACTCTCTGCTCCGCATGCCTAGAGTGAGGGTCCCGCTGCGGGGCTCAGATCAGGGTGAGCTCTCCATCTCCACACCCTGCATTATGCTCTCCCGTGGCGCTTGTCATGTCACTGAGAGACACCTACACTTGGCTGCTTGTGTCAGCAGTGGCCATGCGCACTATCACTCGCTGTGCTATTTATGGGAACCTGTGAGGTCGCCAGGAGGCTGGCAGGAAGTGGGAGAGGTTTTCTGAAACACTGCAGTCAGCCGAGACATGGTTGAAAAGAGACTTCTGGTCACAGGGCTAACTTGGTTTGTCTACATTATTTAAGAGGTGTTATTTGTTTAACTAAGCTCTTAAAATGCAGAGAATACTTAAAGAATGAAGAAAACTATTCCAATGTCCTAAAATCTAATGTATGTATACACTCTTGATTCAGGTCACTGGAGTTATTCTTTGCCAGCAGTCAAAACAGTAAACTTCTGTATGGCGAGCCTCCCAGCTCCCCCAGGGCTAGCAGAAAGTTCTCCTCCCCTCCTCCTCTCGCTATTGCCAAGAATTCATCCCCTAACCGTCGGCGCAAGCTCTCACTCAATATTCCCATCATCACTGGGGGCAAAGCTCTTGACCTGGCTGCCCTTAGCTGCTCCTCAAATGGCTATGCAAGCATGTATTCCTCCATGTCCCCATTTAGCAAGACCACCTTGGACATCAACAAACTCTACGTGTCCAGCCCTATCACGAGTAAAATCTCTGATGAGGGAGAGGACAAGAAGGAAAAGGTGGATGATACCTCAGCATGTAAACAAGGTAAGTTAGTTGTAACCATTCAAAGCAAATTTTCAACTTTGTTTTACTATAATAATGCTTGTAAACAATTGACTATTTACCACTTATGCTTGTTATGATGCAGATCTCTCTGTACGAGAAGAAAGTGACAATGATCAAAATCAGAGTGATGATGGGGATCCAGAAGCCTCTCCTACCAAGTCTCCAACTACACCAAAAAATATCAAATGCAAAAACTCCTCAGGTATATTGTGTCCTAGTCTTTTGCAATTTCTAATTTCCCCCTTTATACAATTACCCCCCTTGGATTAATAAAGTAGTCTGATTCTGATTCTAAAATCACATTTCTGATCAAATACTGAAGCTTGTATTGTATACTGATGCTTTTATTAAAGATGGCTACATTTTCAAATAATGAGATCGCTATGTGTATAAATCATCCCTATGAGCCAAAAGCTCAGCTTCTAAACACTCTGCTTTAGTTTTTGGTTGTTTTTGGGGGTTTTTTTTACCTTTTTTTCAACGTTTGCCTCTGTATGATGTCTGTGTGATAATCTCTAAAATGGTTATCTCATGTGAGCACAGAAATGTTTATGAGGGGCAGCCAATCAGAAGAAAGCATCCTTAAAATAAGGAGGAAAGGAGCTAAAACAGCTTCTTTCAGCCGAAGGATTAACTGAGGCCCTGCACCATGGCCCAAGATAGGACAAATGAAGATTATTTTACATTTTGAATCATGCAAAGCCACTCTGTTTGGGTCTAAGAATAATATAGAGCTGGGGACAAGCCTAACAGGTCTCCTTTAACAACACAAAAAGACAGATTGAAAAATAAAACTGCAACGACGTTGAATGAAAACCCTGTCCTGAGTAATGCCTTATCTTGATTTTTGTAATGATCCATAGCCATATCAAAATGTAATGGTTTCTTCCTGTGCACACACACCACATCTTGGCTGCATTTCATGAAATTTAGATTAGTTGTTTGGTGTAACCTTGCAGATAGACAGATGGCACTGAGTAAATCTATAGCAGACTATATTCTTGATTTTGCAGAAGGAGATGTTTTAGCGTCTGTAGAAGAAATTGTTTTACTCTGTAAAAAGCTCCCACTTAGCCATAGGTTGTAATGTATTTTTTTCAAAACATGGACAGAAATATGCCACTGTGAAACATAAGTAACATGAAATATCATTTGTTCAGTGGTTATGAATATGTGGGGAAAGCCAAAGCTTGGCTTCAGTAGGTGTTAGGGAAACTTGTGTCATAGCAACTACACCAAGAGTGTGTTTTCCCTGCCACCTTCAGTAATGAGGCTGTTTCATTGGAGCCAAGATTATCTGTGCCTTTCAAATATTGTGACAAAATTGTATCATATAGATTTTATAAGCAAAGCCTTCTCTGGAATATGTGAATTAACTGAAATTGTGAGCAGCCTATGATGTATGTTTTCAGGATTTATACGTAAAGGAGTGCAGAGAATCTGTTGATTCCTCTGTTATGCTGATATTTAGTGGCTATATTTAGCTGCAACCATCTTGAATATCAAAGCCTCTTGCAAGGAAAAGTCTGGAGAGAAACTTTTGCATGGGCCTGTAGTGCTCCCTAGTGGAGGCTTGCGAAAGTAAATGCAGACAGCATCCAGCAGTTGATATATCCAGCAATAAATACATTTACAGTTTTTTGTTGATATCTGAATTGTATATTTTTATCTGTGCTTGTCTGTAGAGTTTTCCTTGTTTTCCTACAACAACGGCATGGTGATGTCATCTTGTCGAGAGCTGGACAACAACCGCAGTGCTCTGTCTGCTGCCTCCGCATTTGCTATTGCTACAGCCGGAGCAAATGAAGGCACCCCTACCAAGGAAAAATATAGACGGATGTCCCTTGCCAGTACAGGTATATGCACCAGTCCATTATCCAATAAGACCAAAAACTGCACTACATAAATGTCGGATGACTCTCCAAATTTTTGTTCTTCTTTGGTGCCTCTCATTTGATATGTTTTTTTGCAGGTTTTCCAACAGATCAGAGGAATGGAGACAAAGAGTTTGTGATCAGACGAGCAGCGACCAACAGAGTCCTGAATGTGCTTCGGCACTGGGTGTCCAAACACTCTCCGGTAAAACGCAATTAACAGTTTATAACAGTTATATTAACATTTTTGTGTGGTGATATAATAATTATTACTGGGGTTTGTATACTTATTTACTATGTAACATTTGCCCTGCAATAATCTACTACAGCATCTTGGAAGATTTTGCCATTAACAAAGTAATTTTTAAAATAGTTTAATAAAACATATGTTTCAAAATATACCCTGTACAGACTGTGACAAATTAAAAAGTAACCTTGTTTCTTAATTATGATCAACAACATAAAGAAATCTACAGCATTTATTAAAGCTATATGGGTGATGTCTTTGCATCTCCAGGACTTTGAGAGTAACAATGAGCTAAAAACAAAGGTTATTGCCTTCTTGGAGGAAGTGATGCATGACCCTGAGCTGTTGACCCAGGAAAGGAAAGCAGCTGCCAATATCATCAGGTACTGCTGAGGGCTGTTTGAGAGAGAGAGGGATTAAAATGTATTTTATGGGGTCATTATGCTGTACATCTTTCAGAGCTTGACCTTCTTTTTTTCTGTCCATCAGGACTATAACTCAGGAAGACCATGGTGACAATCAGATCACACTAGAAGACGTGACTCAACTGGTGAGTGAAGTCAGTAGCTGCTGTTTATGGCTCTGTTTGAAATCAATCCATTGTTCACTTGACTTCTCTCATGACAATAGATGCTGAAGAGTTTACTCAGTACTGAAAAGTAGTTTCAGCAAATTGAATAATGCATTATGGGATAGTAAGCAGACTGGAAGTGCTACACTGGGATTTTGAAGGCAAATGCAAAGTGTGGGAATTTATTCATACGTAAATGTAGTATACAAGTGACAGGCAGTGATTTCATGCATATCATGCTTAGTTTTATGTATAGGTGCAGGAAGCGGTTGTGTAATAGAATCTATTCTTTTTGATACCCATCAGCTAGAAACATAGTATGACAGTGAGCAATTAATCAGAGAAATAGATGCACATTTTACACCAGCAGAGGGCAAAAATAAACAAAAAATCTGTAACTAAAACCCTTTAATATTTCCCCTTTTATCATTTTTTGCTAACTGATCACAGAAAGGTTTGTAAACATTAGTCAATTTTTCAGTCTAATCAAATGTAATTTAACAGAAAGGGAAAAATAGATTTAGACGGTCAGGCACTCCAAAAACCATCCATCCATTAACTGCTGCTTAACCAGGTCCAGATCACAGGGGCAGCAGTCTAAGCAGAAACGCTCAGACCTCCCTCTTCCCGGCCACCTCCTCTAGCTCTTCTGGGAAGGACACCAAGGTGTTCCCAAGCCATCTTAGAGATGTAGTCTCTCCTGGATCTGCCCCGAGTTCTCTTCTAGGTAGAATATGCCCAAAAAACCCCACCCAGGAGGTGTCCAGGAGGCATCCTGGTCAGATGCCCAAACCATTCCAGTTGGCTCCTTTTGATGTGGAGGAGTAGATACTCTACTCTGAGTTCTTCCTGAATGACCAAGCTCCTCACCCTATCTCTAATGGAGAGCCCAGACACCCTTCAGAGGAAGCTCTTTTCTTGTGATCATAGTTGAGGGAAGGAACATAGATTGCTGGGTGAATCAAAAGCTTCGCTTTATACTCAGCGCTCTCTTCACCACAACAGACTGCACCGCAGCACATGCTGCACCAATCTGTCAGTGTCACACTCCTCACTCATGAACAAAACCCTGAAATACTAAAACTCCTCCACTTGGGACAGCAACTCACTCTTGACTAAGGGAACTCCACCCTTTTCCAGCTGAAAACCAAGACCTAATATTTGGAGGTGATCATTGTCATTCCAGCCACTTCACAGCAACCACCTGGATGTCTTGGCTTGATGAAACCAGCAAAACCACATCATCTGCAAAAAGGAGAGACAAGATCCTTAGACTACCAAACCCAGTACCCTCCACCCCTTGACTGTGCCTTGAAATTCTGTTCATAAAAAGTATGAACAAAATCATTGACAAAGGGCAGCCCTGATGGAGTCACTGGGAACACGTTTGATTTATTGTCAGCAACACGAACCAAGCTCTCATAACAGTTGTATAAGGACTGATACCCCATACTCCCAAAGCACCCCCTCCACAGAACATCCTGAGGGACACCATCAAATGCCTTCTCTAGAGCCACAAAATACACGTAGACTGGTTTGTCAAACTCCCACAAAACTTTGAATATCTTTGAAGGGATGGAGAGCTGGTCCAGTTTTCCACAACCAAGGCAAAAACTGCATTGTCACACCCAAAACTACCTAAATAAATGAGACAACAATAAAAGATGGGTTGCTCAAATAATAAAAGATCAGACCAGCAATGATATGATTAGAATTATTAAATATGACCCAAACTACAGCAAATTGCTCTTCTGCAATTAATATCAAGTTAAGTGATTTTGAGTGTTTGAGTTCTGTTTTAATGACTAATGGTTTTCGGGCTCTTCTGTGCCTCTTAGGTTGGAGGAGGAAAAGCTGAGCCGTTTGAGAATCACTCAGCATTGGAAATTGCAGAACAGCTCACTCTACTAGACCACCTGGTGTTCAAGGTCATTCCATATGAGTGAGTGTCACCACACTTCGGTGGTACACCTATGTGTCCAGGAAGAATGAACATACCAGTTCATATGTTGTCTTTATTTGTTCACTTCATAGAGAATTCTTTGGTCAAGGCTGGATGAAGAATGACAAAAATGAGAAGACGCCGTATATCATGAGAACAACGAAGCATTTCAATGATGTATGCTCCAGCCAAAAAGACTTCATACACTATATCATTTGCAATTTGTATTAATTTTCAAATTTAATTAAGTCTAAACTACATTTTCTGTCTTTGTTTTGTCAGATAAGCAACCTTATTGCCACAGAGATCCTGCGCTGTGATGACGTGGTCACTCGAGTAGCGGTCATAGAGAAATGGGTGGCTGTTGCTGATATCTGCCGTTGTCTGCATAACTACAACGCTGTGCTTGAGATTACCTCCTCGCTGAACCGCAGCTCTGTTTTCCGCCTCAAAAAGACCTGGCTCAAGGTTTCCAAGCAGGTGCCTGTCTCTATGTGCATTGTTTTCATTCTTGTTTCTTCCTAAGTTCGTAATAGTGTAATTGAATGTGTTTGTCATCACCCTTTTTCTAGACTAAAGCATTGATTGACAAACTGCAGAAGCTGGTCTCATCAGAGGGGAGGTTCAAAAACCTGAGAGAGGCTTTGAAGAAGTGAGTTGAATTCAAAGACATTGTTTCAAACTGGATCAATAAAGCAAACATGGCAGTACAAGTGGATGATGAGTGTTTTTTCTGTACTCTCAGCTGTGATCCTCCCTGTGTGCCCTATCTGGGGATGTACCTCACTGACCTGGCTTTCATTGAGGAGGGAACGCCAAACTACACCGAAGACAACTTGGTCAACTTCTCAAAGATGAGGATGGTGAGATGTTAGGTGGCCATTGTTATGAAAGACTTCTGCTAATTTTTGTGTGATGTTAGGAAGCTGATGTCCCAGTTTTCCTTTTTTTCCAGATTTCTCACATTATCAGAGAAATCAGACAGTTTCAACAAACAGCATACAAGATTGACCTGCAACCAAAGGTAAACTAATGCCAAGACTGTAGAGCTATACTTTCCAACCCCTCTGACCAGTGACCCCCTGAAAGTAGCTATTTATAATATATGAGACTGTGCCTATAAAAAGCAACAAATGTGCCTGATTTAAATTTTGTTGCTGTTACCTTCAAAATCATCTCCTTGTGTAGAGACACACACTTCAGCATTCCTGCTCTGTTTGGATGGGTCATTCAAAGTCTCCGTCTGACCACTTGGAAGTCAAAGGGAGCAAATTCTTATAAGTTGGGTGGGTAGTGAGTTGGCGTGGTCAAAAGGCATGTATTTTAAGGACATTACAGTAGAATTCAGCATTGACTGCTTAACCCTGGAGGACAAATTCAAGGTGCACAAACACACAAAAATGCTCCTGGTCACACTTGACCTGATGTTTCTTCTTTGGGAATGGACAATTTGGACTTTTCCAAAAGTGTTGGATGATCTCTGAGTTGTAGATGGAGACCCAGCTCTCTCAGCTATCCTAAGCCTTAACATGAAGTTTTGATTAGTTCGACACAGAAATGGATGTTTGGTCACTGCACAGGTTTGAGGTTAATTGTGAAATCACAAATGACAGTTGGTCAAAATGGGACTTCAGTGAGGATCAAGACATAGCAGAGGCACTGGAAGCTGTTTATAGCTACAAAAGGGGGCAACTTTGTATGAGATAAAGAACAAAAACAAAAACAAAAATTATTGCATCAGGTAGCAGTTTTTGCTTTTTATCTGAGGTGCTCTTTGAGTGCTATGATAGCACCTTCTATGTGCAGAGGCTAAGTGCCCTAAAGGTTCCCAAGTTTTTTATAGTAATAGATACAAATAGTGCCTTGATAACAGCAAAAATATGGCATTTTGGTTTTAATTTTCAGGGTGGGATTACGTCAGAAAAGAAGCTATGAATACTTCTGATCCTTTAAGACAGATTGCATAGCTCAAACAGTAATTATATTGTCATTTTCTTTTTTTTCTTTTAGAAGAATTTTCAAAGTAAAAAAGCTAAATTATTGATTGGTGACCTATTAACTACCAAGAAAATGTTTGCTTGTAATTTTTTATTATATTATTAAAAATTAATAAAAATGGGGAAAAAGACACTCATTAGCTGACTTGGTCAAAACTTACAATATGGATGTAATACTATTGATAAAGACTAACAACTAGTACAAAAACACAATGCAATTTTTTGCAAATCTCATTGAAAGTGAGACAGTTTACTATTTCATGAAAAATAGAAGCTCATCTTAAATTTGACAGTGGCAACATCTCTCAAAAAAGTTCGGACAAGGCCAACAAAAGGCTGGAAAAATAAGTGGTATGAAAAAGAAACAGTTGGAGGAACATGTTAATGTGATTGGGCGTAAAAAGAGCACCTTAGAGAGGCAGAGTCTCTTAGAAGTAAAGCTGGGTAGCGGTTCAAAAATCTACAAATTGTGGAGCAATTTCAGGATAATGTTCCTTAATAGGAAATTGCAAAGACTTTGACTATTCCATCATCTACAATGCATAACATCATCAAAAGGTTCCAAGAATCTGCAGAGATCCCTGTGCTCAAGGAACAAGGCTGAAAACCAATTGGATGCCAGTGATCTTCAGGCCTTCAGGCAGCCCTGCATTGGATTCAGGCATGATTCTGTCATAGAAATCACTGCATGGGCTTGGCATCGCTTCCAGAAATAACTGTCTGTTTACACAGTTGGCCATGTCATCCACAAATGCAGGTTAAAGGTCTATCACACAAAGAAGAAGCCATATGTAAACATAATCCAGAAACCACGCTATCGTCTCTGGGCCAAAGCTCATTTAAAATGGACTGAAGCAAAGTAGAAAATTGTTCTGTGGTCAGACGAATGGAAATTTTAAATTCTTATGGATGCCTTGTCCTCCAGTTTAAAGAGCAAATGGATCATTTGACCATCGCTCAATTCAAAAGCCTGCGTCTTTGATTATATTTGGGGTGCATTAGTGTCTATGGTGCTGGCAGCTTGCACATCTCAAAAGGCGCCATCAGTGCTTTTTTGTGTATTTCAGCAAGACAGTGCTAAACCACATACTGCAGCTATTACAACAACATGGTTTCGTAGTAGTAGAGTCCAGCTGCTGGACTTCCCTGCCTGCCGTCCAGACCTTTCAATAAAAATTTTGTACATCATAAAACATAAAATGCTCAAAGAACGCCCAGGACTGTTGAGCAACTGGAATCCTATATCAGAAAAGAATGAGACAGCATTTCTCTTCCAAAGGTCCAGCAGCTGGTCTCCTCAGTGCCTGGATGTTTATGGACTATTATTAAAAGAAAAGGGATGCTACACAGTGGTAAACATGGCCGTTGTCCCAACTTTTTTGAGATGTGTTGCTGTCATGAAATTCAACATGAGGTGTATTTTTCATGAAAATGTCTCACTTTCAACATTTGATATGTTTTCTGCATTCTCTTGTAAATAAAATACTCACAAAAGATGACATTTGTAAATCATTACATCGTGTTTTTTTAGTTTGCTGCTGTTTTATATTGTTTAATCTGTGAAAATGTTCATTTTAATTCCTTAAATCAAATTCCTTATATTTGCTCTTTCATATTCTAGGTAGCCCAGTATCTGCTGGACAGTAGCTCTGTTCTGGATGAAGAAAGCATGTATGAAGCTTCACTCAGAATTGAGCCTAAAGTGCCCAACTGATGGGAAAGGAAGTCCTCTGCATTATTTCCTCTGTTAATATGACACATCAGTTAACACACAAATCAGCATTTGTATAGTTGTACATGTTTAAGATATTTGCTCTTCTGTACAGTAGATGTTAAGTTGTATGACAATAGAAAACATCTTAGTGTATATTTTTCTGTGTATATTTTTGATTTGCTGCCATTTCCATAATGATACCTTCTTGAAGGATTTTGTTTTTTATGTTTTGGGGTATTTCAAGAACAATAATAGAGGTCACTTTAGCTGCATGCAACTGTCTTCTGTTGTGACCAATGACATTATTTTACATCATGTCATACAGTGTCGAATTTGCACTTTGAGTACTCGTGTTGCTGGCTGTTGTTCTCCTGGCTTGAGCTTTTTTTTTTTTTTTTTTGTTGGTTGGTTTTTTTTTTTTTTAATTTTTTTTCAAAAAAATTTAAATTTTTAAAAAAAAAAGGATAA
>VUQH01031172.1:0-11968 GCA_015106775.1 Etroplus canarensis
AGATGACATTGTGATCTATAGTGAGAGTAGGGAGAAGGTGGAAGAGAGCCTTGAGAGGTGGAGGTATGCACTGGAGAGAAGAGGAATGAAAGTCAGTAGAAACAAGACAGAGTACATGTGTGTGAATGAGAGGGAGGTAGGTGGAACGGTGAAGATGCAAGGAGTAGAGGTGGCAAAGGTGGATGAGTTTAAATACTTGGGATCAACTATCCAAAGCAACGGACAGAGCACAAGAGAAGTAAAGAAGAGAGTGCAGGCAGGGTGGAGTGGGTGGAGACGAGTGTCAGGGATGCTTTGTGACAGAAGGATAGCAGCAAGAGTGAAAGGGAAGGTTTACAAGACGGCAGTGAGACCTGCTATGATGTATGGTTTGGAGACGGTGGCACTGACAAAAAGACAGGAGGTGGAGCTGGAGGTGGCAGAACTGAAGATGTTGAGATTTTCCCTGGGAGTGACCAGGATGGACAGGATTAGAAATGAGTACATCAGAGGGACAGCTCATGTTGACAAGTTTGGAGACAAATATTTGAAGAAATGCTTCTTCGAAATTTGGTACCTCTGACATAATTGATCGAATGTAAGCAGGACGCCACCCAAATAAAGGTCCTTCACCAATTCTACCTATGCGGATTTATTCAGTGTGGTTTCCCCTTGTGGAAATGCAAGGGAGCAGCAAAAGGTACTTTCTTTAATTGTCTTTTTAAGGAATATTTAAAAGAAAAGTTTAACACTTACTTAAGAATCACATTTCTTTGCTTTCTAGTAGTGACACTGATATTAATTATGAAACAATAGCCACTTTCCACTTGTTCACTGGAAAGAAGAGGAAATAGCTAGTCTAACCTCCTCGTGTAATTATTATTTACTTAATTCTTGGTCATGAGGTATATACTTCCTGGAGTCTCACGGCTTGCTACAACATCACACAGGTCTTTGCAAAAATCTGTACACAGTATATTGGCATAACTCCAGTGAGGCCCAGATGTGCTGTAAGCTTAAACAACACACAAGTATATGGAGCATTTTTAATCCTTGGGCGGTTTTATGATGCATAGTTTCAATGGCACAGCAGGAGGACGAACTTTTAAACTGGAAAGGCAATCAAACTTGTAAATTGTCAATGCATGACACAGTAGATACTACAAGTTCACTGAGCCAGATGGAGGCTTGGTAGTAAAACTAAACCTTGACCTGAAGAGGCTGGGATTTTAGGTTTTAGGATTTTTTTCAGGATTAACATTATGTAAGAATGTTTTTTATAATAATAAAAAATAATCATAGGGTAGGTTTCTTTAAGGTAATAGGTCATTAAGTCTCTAGAAAACTAAACTGTATATTAAACCAACAGACACATTTAAAACAATACAGATTACTGAAAATTTTAGACACAAAAAGTTGGCAAAGAATGTGTTCAGAATTGGAGATTTGTTTTACATAAATTTGAGTTTTTCAGCATTTAAACTTTTGACATACAAAGGATGTTAAAGATTAAGCTGCCTTGTGTGTGTGTGTGTGCGTGCGCGCGCGCGTGTGCATGCATATTCCTTCAGTAAAGTTACTCAAAGATGGGGTTTTCAGTGGACTCGTTAAACAATAGGGGGGCTTTTTGAGAGGTCCAGCAGCACTGAAAGAGAGACCAGTGGAAAATCTAAAATTCATTACAGCTTATTACATTTCATTTCTGATATGTAAGCATTTTTGTGCCTCTAAATTAATTTCACCTTCTGTAAAGAAAGACAGCAGGTTAGATTCATTTGGTCTCAACAAGAAATGATTCCTGCTTTGGGATCCATGGTGTTCTTCGTTGTGCTTATCTCAGCTGAGGAGCGCTGCAGGAGTGTAACTTATTTGTTGTCCTCCTAGAAATGCCATATAATACAAACTAATTGAAAAGTTGGTGGAGAACTCAAATATGTGGAAACACTAATTAGTAGAGGCTTCATATCTTTGTTTTACCACTGTTTATACTTCTTCTTACTACAGCTGTCACAAAACCAGTGAGTGAAACTCATGCTGCCCTACTGCTTACTAAAAACAGCAACACCCATACAATATGGCTCATCTTTGAAGAACATCTGAACATAATGAAATAAAAAAAATCTAATTTGGCAACGTTTTCAAAACAGAATAGTGTCCATGGAGAAGACAATTAAAACACATTATTACCTCGACATCCCACACTGCTCAACGGGAGCACTGTTTTGCTGCTGTAGGCTTCTTTAATGGTTCATCAGTGAACAGTCTTACACTAGTGTGTATCGCCACCTCCTTACCGTGAGGGGATGTGCCTCAGATGGAGGCCTGGTCCCTCTGTCAGCATTACCCCACGGTGAGCTGTAATGAGTTGGTGAACATAATGATAGCTAATGCTGCCACGGCTATTGAGCCCCTCTTGCCATGAGGCCATAATGTGCTCCTGCTGCGCTGTGTCAAACAGCCACATGTAAAACAGACTGGTGCCAATGAGCTAGATGGTAGGCCTGCTGTAATGTCTCCCCAGCAGCAGATGGATCAGAGAAAGAGGGACAAAGGCCTGTGGAGTCTGTAATGACAGTGTTTGGCTGTGGATCAGATCACAACTTGGGACAGCTGAATTTATGTTGTAAATAACACCTCCAATCTCCTTTGGCCACCAACTGGAAATGTTTAAGTTCTACTGCTACTAAGTCTTGATATTGTTGCTTTGTGAAAAATGCAATTAAGAGCCACATGGTTGCTTTTATCCTATACCAATGCATTAGTGTAACTCTATTCATAACAAGTAAACACACTGCATTCACAATCATACTTGGGTAAAATGCAGACCTATTTCTATCCAAAAGTACTTAATGCTGCAAAAATGAAATACTTATTGCATATAAAAATGTCCCCCTTGTTGCTAACATATTGTATGTGACGTTATTAGACATTTAATTCTAATTAATTGGCAGCCTTTGACTGCTGTATAAGAGACCACAAAGTAAAAGACTGTGACAATAGATGTAATCAAGGTGCAATTCTAACATGTAGTGAAGTATAGTAATGAGTATCAGTAGTGAAAAAGTGCAGAAAATTAAAATGAGAATACCTCAAATGTTTAACCACTGATGCATGTCATGTTCAAGATGAAGAAGGACACTGTTTATTCTCAGGTAAGGCACTGAATGCATATCAAGCTAGGCTAGAAATAATCCCCAACAAATTAACTTATTACTCCCTGAGTAATGTTTGGTAGTGCCTAGTTATTTAAGGAACCTACAAAGTATTTTTTAAATGAATTAAACTGTGTAATTGTGACCATTTGAGTCACGTACTCAAGGGAACCAGTCCTTTTAAAGATGAGCCACAAACTCTGTTCTGTGAGGAAGTTAGAAAACATGTGGAGATAAGCTAACAAAGTGTTGTTTAAGGTGTTAGACATTAGAATAGTGTTAGACTTATTCTATAAATGATGTGGATACTCTATACAAGAAAATAAAACCTGATTTGAATCTAGAACTGATCAAAACCAAGTAAAGAAAATGCCTGAATGTAGTGCTATGTGTTTGTGGGTTCACGATATATTGATTGTAATTTTCTGAACACTCTGAGCAAGTTCCCCTGTCCTCCATTGATGAAAGAAGAAAAGGTTTGTGCTGAATTCAGTACTTAAGTTGTTGCCTTACAAAGGCAAGCAAATGTGTTTGAGCTGCTGAGGACTGTTGAATATATTACATGTATATACTGTACTTCTGGGTTCAGGTGAACTGTGAGCTTGTAGAGTAGACAGTCTCCTGGGCAGTGTATGTGTCACCTGACAGCCACCCCCATACCCGACACACGCCTCATGATGGTGGATAAAGATATTAGCTGGGCACTGTTGACACTGCATGCACACCCGTAATGGCCTCATAAATTCTGCTCATGTGAAAGGGGGAGAAAAAAGGAGTGAATAGGCAGGAAAGAGACTGGGGACTCATTGGCAGTCTACTCATTCTCTGCCTGCTCTAAAACACCCAGCAAGCTTTCTACCTGCAGTTAACACATGCAGCAAATAGTCCTACAAGTAGCATTTGACATCTGTTTTTACAATACACTTTGGAGTTCTGCTGCTTCTTATTGTTGTTATACATTTTTTTTCCTTTTAAAAGTTTTCACATTGCCATGTTCACCGTTGTTTTAACAAGTTATTTATTTCTCCTTATAATGGCAAAAAGTACATCACACAGACAAGGAGACACATCACCTCTTTTAATCTTATATAAATCCATGATTGTTGATTGTATGAAGGTGGAAAGTTAACCATTAAGAGCATGGTAGTTCCAGGGAGATTAAACAGCTGTTACATTAAAAATGCACTGCAAGGAAATACTGAAAAAATATTTTTCTCAGTTGACTTCTTTCTACACTGACACACATTTAATGTGTGTGATGTTTTCTTGCAAATCCATGATGACTCTCTCTTTCATGAGTTGTCTGCAGTTCCATACATGATGTTAAATTCAAACATTGGATCACTATATTCTGAGTATGCAGACATTAAGAACAGAGATAAGAAACTGAAGCTGTTTACACAAAAGCTTTAGATATTAGGTATTGACATATATGGCATGTGGTGTATCTGATTATTTGTTGTAAATTCAAAAAGTTCATAGTGGAAGAATGGTGCTGATAATTTTTGAAGTTACCTTCTATTTATGTTTGTTAATTACCACATGGTGTTTTGTACAGTGTGTAAATTTGGATACTGTTTTGAAGTCTTGACTGGAGCATTTTAACTGTCAGCATCTTGTTTTTGAAGCCAAACGTTATGAGTGAGGGGCGGACCTAAGGAGACAAAAATTGCTTAATTGCTTTATTGTCCAGTTACATCAAATCGAACCATAATTTATAAAATGAACATCATGTTGTATCAAGTAAGGCTTGAAAGTACTTATTAAGAGCATAAACTCAAGAAAGCGTTTGCTGAGGTCACACATCTAGTCAGCCACAGGATTATTTTCTCATAGACCTTTTACCTCCCCCAAGTAGATTATGGTTTTGTTTCACTTTGTTTGTTTGTTTGTTAGCAGGATTAGGCAAAAAAGTTGCATGAAGAGTCTACCAGTGGTGGGACTTGGCTCATCTTGCAGGTCTCCATCATTTTAGAGTCCATCTGGATTTGGATCTGAATCCAGGACTTTTTTTAAGGATTCTTAAACATTGTGAGATGGAGAAAAATTTGGCACAATGCATTATATCTATTTTCTTCTTGACATTTATGTTTCTTATAGTATAAATTCAGCTAAAATAGCCACACGGGTCCACAAGCCAGTGTACGCCTAGTGCCGGTCCCAAGCCCAGGTAAATGGTGAGAGTTGTGTCAAGAAGGGCATCTGGCGTAAAAACTTTGCCAAATCAAATATGCGGATTCATAAATGATCCACTGTGTCGACCCCTAATGGGAGCAGCTGAAATAATAATAATAAGAATATAGTATAAATTCAGCTAAAGATCACAGAGCTGATGTAAGTACAACGTTGAAAGTTGGCTTTGTTTCAGTTTCTATGAATAAAGACAACGAAATATTTTAACTTAGGAAAATATATTAGTCTGAGAATCGTAAAGCCTTGTGTAAAGTCTGTATTTTTTTACTTTTAGCAACCAGAGGACACACCCCTATTGGTCATTAGAAAAATGACCTTATTTTGCATAAATCTCTATAAACACATTCTGCATATTAATATGTAGAATCTGCAGATAAACAACAAGCTCTTTGGTACAAGAACTTTATGGATTGCATGCGTTCTGAGTCTATTTGAACCGGCTGTGGTTGCATTCAGGTAAACAGTCTGCATGGAGCTCAATGAAGAATGCCAAAATGCACCAGATAACCACCAGCTGTTGTATGACAGCATCTTTTACTTCTTAATTTACCTGCATTCATAAACAATGACTGGAGGTTGGAAATGGAAACCTTGGATTGGATATCCTCTAGCTACACAGAACACTTGAAAAATTAGACATTGCCAGAGTCTAAATCAGCTGACTAGCTGATGAGTTCTTGGATTGCCATTTTAAATCTTTTACAGTTAGTGCACATAGTGCTTGCACTTGTGTCATGTGTAAATTTTGACAGCATACTATGGTCTCATTTAAATGTGGCAAATTGTGCACTGGAAATGATAACCCATGACTGCAGCATTTTGTGAACATTTACAACCTGTTGGGCCTCTGACCACACAACACATATAAGCTACTGATGACATCAGTTTAATACAAATAAACAACAAACAACCCCACAGCACAAGTAATAGTGTACATAGATTACAAATGCATCAAGCTAGCCAGTAGTCAGTAGTCAGTTACTAGCTAGCATTTGTGTCACCATTAATGCTGACAACTTATTGCTATATGTTTAAAGGATTGTCACAGAACACTGAGCCACATGCACCATCTACATTATTAAAAAAATATGGTCTTCTATCAGACTTTATCAGAAGGTTTTGTGACATGTGAACTATAGGCGACAGCTGAAAAATAAATATTTGAAGTCAGACCACTGAATTGAATTTAATGATGATATGTAACAGTGACCTTTCCTAAATTAGATGCTTTAAAGAAAAGTGGCAGTGTTCCTTGGCAGCAAAGATATCACTCTTGCTTGCTCCAGAATCAAATGGTCAGTATTGATTGTTAGATCCAGGGGCTGTTAAGGGGCCGCTTGCATCTCAAAGTGTCCTTTAGTAGAAGATTAATGCCACCTCTGTAAAACAGACTTTATCCTGGTGCATTTCACTTAATTATTAATTAAACATAAATTACAGCTTACCTAACCAAAGTAAACTTGTGTATTAAAACATTCATCTGTTAGAGTTTTACATTTCCAAAAGAAAGATCTCAGTATTTTAGTAAATTATTCTTTTCTTAATTGAAGATTTTTGACAATAATGTATCTGCGTGGTAAATATGAGGCTACAGTCAGCAGCCAATGAGTTTTGGGAATTTTATGCTCTTATTTATTTGCCAGTTCGCAGCTCAAATCTCAGGAAGTTGCTTCCCATAGTTGTAGTCTGGGTCATTTTTACAATTTTCAAAGGCCCAGAATATGTTTGCAGACACACTGCTAAAGAAAGGTGCCATACGCAGCCTAGATCACCTCTGAACTGCAACTTCATTTACTAAAAGTTCAATTCTTGTACAATTAAAATTCAATTAATTTGTATTATCTCTTCAACAAACCACCTCAGATGAATAAAGTTTATTTATCTAAATAGACAGGGTGGGGGAGGCATAATCCTTGAGACTTCCACCCAGGAGACAAGAGGTTGGCACCAGACCATTATTGTATTGTGTTGTATTGTATTGTATTTGTTTGTTTGTTACTTAGTTTAGCATTAGTTTTGGACTTTGATTTTGTTTTGTCTGGCGTCTTGGTAAAGGATAAGGCAGTAAACAAGAAATACTAAAAAGATCCAGGTGTCTTTTTGTAAGCATGTTAGAAGCTCCTCCTCCAGTTTCTGAGTTTACAAAGGGTACCCTTATATCCCTCTCATAACTAGACAGATGTTGTCAAACGTAGCACCTGATGTGATCTGATCTTATGTGAAAAATGGAATTTTTGTTCCGTTTAGATTTTCCTCACCTTGTTGCTGATCTGCTGAATATTTTGTGTTTTCAGTGGGCCATTGCATTTTTTCTGTATTTACACTGATGCCAGTCACTTCACTTATTTGCATCCAACCACACTGTTACTTTATTACAGGACACACCCATAATACTTATGACAGAGGCTTACTTCAGGTTAATTTTGTGGTTTTATTGAAATACGCTTTTTTAAAATTCACATCAACAATATTATTTTCACAGCTTTCCTTTGTAATGACTATTCCTTTTGTACACTTCTTGTACACTATTGTATGAAAGTTCTCACAGAAGAACAAAAACAGCCCTCCAGCTGTGTTTTCTTCCTTGTCATGATGTGAAAAGAGACTAAAATTAGACTACCATGACATAAAAGTTTGTTCCTCCATCCTATTGGACCTTGTCAGTTTACAGGATTCAGTAGTGTCAAAGACAGAAAAGTCAACTATGCTTTCCAAGGAAACATACCAAGCATGCACCTTTATTTCATTTTATTAAATCTAGGGTATTCATTTGTAGTTAAGTACTAGGTAGTTAACATGGACAGTACTCTAGCCACTTAGTTGCTTTCTTATATGATTTTGTCCTGTCACAAACACAACAATTTGTAAATTAAGAAAAAACAAACTGAAATAACGTCCCATAGTGCATCAGTGTGAAAACTGAATGTTAAAAAAAGAAACAAAATTGATTTGATAAATAACTTTTCTACTTGTTCTGTGAACTGGAGACATAAAGTAAACTGAGATAAAGAGACATTTTCCCCGATGAAAACCCTCAATGATGTGAAAATGAGGGACAATGAGGCCCAGGTTGAAAATAACTGAAATGATCCTTTAAGTTTGTTGACTGCACCCTCTGTGCTCTAGTTTTGCTGAAAGGCTTGAAAACAGTGACAGGAAGGAGTATATCAAGATGGTGTTCCTTTTTTAAGCCCCAGTCTTATTGTTTTACCTCAGAGCAGGAGAGAGTAGCAGGCACACTCTTTCCTTGCCTGTCGCAAACAGGAGACACATAGACAGAGACGAACCTCAGGGTTCCCAGTGTACAAATTGCTTTTTTATCTATTACCTGTTATTATATGTATTCAGCATAACATGACTATATATGTATGGCCTGGATCACATCAGTATCTAGATTAGGATTTGTGCTAATTTTGTAAAATGGACCTATTGTGCTTTTTCTTATTTTGTGCCATATATATATACTGTTACAGTGCTGGATACCCCAATAGATATTTCAGTGGTGGAGGCACACAGCTCTGAAATCCCACCTTAGAGGAATCTGTTGGTTCTGTTTGCTGTGGTTGGGCATTTTCCTGGTCTGTCCCTTTACATGGGAGATTTACAGCAAATCAATATAAAGTTTTTCCAAATCTTCTTCTTTCCAATGCTCCCATTAAGGACCGCCACGGTGGATCATGTATTATGAATCCGCATTTAGATCTGGCAAAGATTTTACGCCAGATGTCCTTCCTACGCAACCGTCCCTATTTACCCAGGCTTGGGACTGGCACTAGGAATACACTTGCATGTGGCCCCTGTGGCCAGGTTTATTCCAAATAATCACCTTTATTTTATAATGAAATATTTATCTTTTTTGAAGTTTTCCTTTAATTTGTCACTTGTCTGCACATCCAAAACTTCAAAGAGTAAGTCTGGAGACATCTTCTGCTTTTCTTATTGCAAGCAAATTTCTCCTCCAAAAATGTATATTGCCCTGGCACAGTTCTTTGAGTAAATCCTACCCCCAACATGGAGGACTGGGATGACTGGAACTTTTTATGAGGGGACTTCAATGAAAAAATTAGAGAACCACTGCACTAGAGGACAGATGAGTATAAGTGCACCTGCTAGGGAAGTAAAATGGCTCAGAAGTTGCCTCACACCAAAAAGGCTCTGAGTTCTAATCTAAGTAGTGCCCTTCTGTGTGGAGTTTGTGTATTCTCTAAGTGCTTATGTAGGTTTTCTCTGATTTCTCCTGCCTTTGAAAGACATGCTAGATTAATGCTGCCTATATTAGCCCAGGACACTCTTGTAAAAGAAATTCTTAAACTCATGAGTTTCCTGCCTAAATAAAGGTTTAGAATAAATAAATAAATAACTCTGAAATAGTCTTGCCTAAATTTCCACTATTTTGCCCTGTTGATGTATTTTTTGTTAAAAGAATGATAGTGTCCAGTGTTTTGTAAAACTGCCAGATGCCAACAGGCTGGGAAAGTTGCAAAGTACTAACAACAATGAATACATTGTTTGTTCTGGTCTGTACCTTAGATTGACAATAGCTTCACCAATCTTACCCTATTGGCATTTCTATTGTGTGTGTTTGTGTGAGAACACTCACTCATCCGCAACATGTTTGGCCATTTTTCTTGGCAAATCTGTCATCACTTTGTGGTGCAAGACCCCACCTTCCTCCCCTTTATTGACTGTATATGAACACACAATTATTGCATCAACAAAAACAGGGTCA
Organism: Etroplus canarensis; assembly: GCA_015106775.1. NCBI lineage: Eukaryota > Metazoa > Chordata > Actinopteri > Cichliformes > Cichlidae > Etroplus > Etroplus canarensis. The sequence continues at coordinate 10,054 of VUQH01031172.1, forward strand.
ATGGTGCAGCCACATAATGTTTTTTAATGAGCCTTCCACTCTTTTACTGACAGGACTATCCATGGTCTTATTGAGAGTAGCACATCTGCAGTGCTTTTGATTTAAGTAATTGTTTAAAATAGGCATTTTGTGTTTCTTCTTTGCAATTTCTCAGGCTTCATGTTGGGCTGTGATAATCCATTTATTAGGGGGACTATCAGGGATTATATTTTTCTAATCAGAGACCAGTGCCTATAGATTAATGCATGTAAGATTGCCTGGTGGTGCTGGGGGATTGATTTTTGACCTTAAAACATAATGCAGAGGAATATAAAATGTGAGGCTGTTCATCATTACATTGTACAGACACATACAGCCTCTGTTTGCTGGGAAATCTCCAGGAAGACCCAGTGTCACTTAGTTCACTGAATAAATTCATCCACTACACAGTAAATGGATTGGCACTTTTTCATGCTTTTCTACTCTGAGCAATCAACTTGCTTCATACTACAAGCATTATTCATGCATTCACTCATACATACAGCACTTTCATTCTGTCTTTTAAGCGCATTTAACTATCACACATTCACAAGCCTATGTATGAATCAACACAAATTTGGAGTTCAATGTCTTGTCCAAGGACACTTCAACATCTTGGCTGGAGGAGCTGGGGATCAAACCACCAAGCTTTTGATTGGAAGATGACCCATGCTACCCTCACAGTGCTCTCAAAAATTCCACGATAGTACAATAGGCATATAAATGTTCATTATACATGTCAGCTCACTACAATGCAGTTTTCCTGGATTAGCCTTTCTTTGAGCAATTTTATTACTTAAAAACGATTTTTTGACATGTGAGGTCAGTCCATTTGCTCTACTCTGCTTGATGTGAATTCCACAAAACAAAAAATGTATTCATCACTATGTGTCAGGTTTAGAGTCAAAACAGCAGGCACTTGGCTCGCCCACAGAGCCACTCCTCTATGCTGCTGTTTGCTGCTGTAACACATGCATATTTTAAGAGTTATAAATCTTCACCAGCTGACCACAATCGATTGGTAAAAATAGCTCCCCTTACTTCACCATCAGTGAGTCACAGTTAATGCACCAAGGGGTTAAATGATGTCCATAAGCTACTAAGGATGTGAAGTTGGCCTGTGCAGGAAACAGGGAGAGCAGTTTCCTGTTGTGTAAAAAAAGCCTGTTGCACAGCAATCAGACACACAGATGGGCGCGCAGAGAAACAAAACTGGTTTATCAATGCACGATAGCTGCCCAAAGATTGCAAATATATTTTGCACTGCTGAAAAAATGATTTTTTTTTTCATTTTATATAATATTATGCAGTCCTTACTTGGATCTGACACTTTTATCAATTAATCATTCAATCTGACAACAACTTAAAATATTGCACATAAGCTGTAACCTATGACTTTATTAAAAGGTAATAAGCGATTTAATAGGTTTTATAATAGATTTCATATTGTGTTAGAACATTTGGATACTTTCTTTTTGCTAAAAATTGAAAGTATAATAAAGCATATGTTGGTAATCTATCAAACAGTGCATTCTATGCAAATGCTTTAATAAAACCAACAATCACAATTTAGAAACTAGAAAGTTCCTCCTGTTTTTATGTTTTTTTTAATTCATTTTTAGCATAAATAATTGGTAAATTCTTTGTAAGCTTCCATAAAACCATCACCGCCAGTTTTTTATAAAAGTGCCTTGTTTTATTTTATTTTTTTTTATTATTACCCCTAAATTGTTGTTTTTATGTGTAGTAAGTTTCCTGAGCTGGCGTTAAATGGTGTTTTTACAGTGTCGGGATGAAACACCCACACCGCACCCTTTAATCTTACTGCTGTAAGGATTACAGTAAAACACTAACCATCCTTGAATTTCATTTGCAAGCAGACTGTAACCTTTTCAAC
>VUQH01031172.1:14942-76705 GCA_015106775.1 Etroplus canarensis
ACCTGCCTTTGTGTGTCTACAGGGAAGGCTCTCCAAGACAGAGGGGAGCCCTTTGTTCATCTGAAAGCTTCTCCAGGAGCTCCCCTCACTCAGCCAGTGCCCTATCCACACCTACATCTGCAGTAGAGATCCCTCCTCCATTTGAGTTGGCCTACATCACCAAGAGGCCTATTACAAAGAGTTCCCCTTCACTTCTCATTGAGGGAGACTCATCAGAGAAAAACAGAAAAAAGAAATCCTCCATCAAGCGCTTCCTCATGCTTAAATTTAGGTGGAAGACAGAGAACAAGCCTGCTGTTGATGTCAAAACATCCTTCTTTAAGCCCTCAGCAGAGTCCAGCCATCGTACAGCCAGTAGACTACTGGATTTAGATAGAAGCAGCAGAAATAGTTCTCCGCAGCTTAATTCACGCTCAGCCAGCAAACCACGAGTTTCACCTGAGCCAGCCTCTAACTTTCTGTTCTACAATGAGAGCAAAGGGAAAGGGAACTCCGTGGCCTTTCTTAACCGCAGTGTTGTCCGGGTGGAGTCTTTCGAGGATCGCTCTCGTGTGCCTTTCACTCCTCTCCCCCTGACCAAGCCTCGCTCCATCTCCGTCCCCAACACGGATACCTCCGACTATGAGAATGTTCCCCCTATCAGTTCAGACTATGAGAACCTGCAGGTCCCACAGAGAAGGCCCGTCCGGCAAGCACCTCTCACAGATTTCTTTGATCGACCCAGTCGAGTGCTGTCTGCTGCTAATGAGACAGATGGTTATGTGGACATGAGCAGCCTCCCCGGGTTTGAGAAAAAAATTCAGTCACTTGAACAGGAAACAGAAAGGTATGTGAACAAACAAGTGTGTGGCTGTACACTGGCACAAGGAACAATAAAAATACTAACATGACAACGTGAACAGTGGAAACAATATGAGTTTAATATGGTAGCTTACTAAAGTTTGTTTATTAGCATTAAGCACAAAATGTAAGGTTTTATTGAGTATAAAGACTTTTGATGCTACCGGGAGTCACATCTGGAGACCTCCAATCTCTTCTTCAAATTTCCTGTCAGTCAGCCCGGGAGTTTTGCGATACTCAGGATCAAATCAGTGCAGGCCTATCAGTCAACCAAAAAGCTGTACTGCTAGCATAGTTAACACTTGTATCTGTGTGCAAGTGTGAAGTTGTGTAGCTTTGTACTTCTGGAAATAATGTTAGGGATTCTTGTCACCTTTTACACTCAGTACATGAGTTTTTTATTACTTCATGGTTCCTTTAACAGTGTCCTTGGGCAGAAGGATTTACAATTATTTATCATGCAGAGTCTCCTGATGCTGTGATCCCAGCATACCTGAATGTGGTGAATAACTGTGGAGAGGAGGCTTCCCTTTTACCTTGCAGTGAGACTAAACTGTAGCTGCGATGTGTCTATGTGTTGTCTAGGCATGTTGGTTGGGAGAAGAGGAAATGCTGGTGTAGGGGTGGTCTCTTAAGATGTAAGTAAAAACAGGCTGGTTTCACTCATAAATCATCAATTTTTGGGGGCTGATGTTGTCGGCAGAGCCTCCTGAATTCCTGCTGGGATGCTGTTTGTTGGTATGATCAGCCATACTGCTCAGACTTTAATCTATCCTCCCACATTCCTGTTAGCTCTGCCCATATCATACAGGCTGTTCAAGATGATTAATAGTCTGAGCATTTTGGAGTCATTGCTCTTCTCTAGCCATTCAGTAACAACGGGCAGAGATACAATCTCAGTGTGTTCTGTAGTCAGCAGTTGTTCGCTATTGAGCTTCCCTCTCCTCATGTTCATCATTTAGATGGTGTGTTAGCAAAACTGAACAACAGGGTTCTAAAATACTAATTTTCTTCAGAAGGATTAGATCGTTTAGTGTAAAATAGGCTAGTGTATTCTAAATGTTGTTTCAGTGCAAACTAAACTGCTACATAGCAAAACACATGTATGTACTTCTGATCATTAGTTCTTAGTGAAAAGCTTGATGACTTCATCCTTTCATGTTTTTCCCTCAAAAGGATAAGTTTTTACATGTTAACTGGTGTCTTTGTTAGTGAAACCATCTATAGACTTCTACATTTCACATTACTGCTTCTTAAATAGAGACAATGAATATCAACCTGCAGAGCTTAGAAGTTTGTGATGAACATGCGGTGTGATTGAAGATTTGGCTATGACTGCCTATAACCTTTAGGCAGGCATTTATTTCTCTGTTCTTTGAATACAGATAAATTAGACTACCCATGTGGGTACTAGTTGTTTCAGTTTCAACATTTTTTATGGACAGTGTACTCACTTGCAGGTGGAAGGAGCTACCTTTCTCCACATAGTAACTTCAAGGAGAATTACATATAGAGGCAGTTAATGAATTAACCTTTTATTCTCCTAGATATTAAAAATCTGTAAATATACCCAAGACAAGATCACAAGGCATCTTCATCAAGTTCCCTTGTTTTGGCCAACAAACACCAAGATCACCCAGTAAACATATTTAAAAATTATTTATAAAATAAAAATGAAAGCATTTGAAAATAACCTAAGGGGCAAATATTAAGCAATGCAAAGAAGTCAATTTTCCAGCCAAAGATAATGTTTTGTCTGGTTTATTTCATGATAATAGCACAGAAACAAAAAAAGAACCATCGCATTTATGCCTTCCCTTGTCCTGGTAAAAACATAAACTGTATAAAAATATTTGATTGTGGTTTGTGGAGTGCTGTTTTGAAGCCTCCAGTTTGACACACAGTATAAATAATGGAGTTAGCTACTGTAATCTCAATATACAGTTTTTTATTGCAGCTTCAGAGGTTGCTCTTTGATTTGTGTAACCATTGCCATCCTACTTTTTTTGGATCCAAAACAGGAATCATATGTAGACAAGAGAGTGGGGTGCTATGTTATCTGCTAATGCTAGAAGGCTTGGTTAGGAAGGTGATACATGTGCTAAAATGTAAATTAAGTAAGAGAATACTTACTCACCAAAATTGAAGTGCAGGCTTCTCATACAGCCTGTAAATACAGTCATGTTATTTGTCAGATAACTGCATTAAAAAACCTGAGAATGATATAAGTAGGTATGTTAGAACACAAATAAACAAGATGGGCAAGGGTCAGGCTAAAATATCATGTATAAAATTTCAAACTTTATGTATTTTAGTATTAAATGCTGCATTATTTTTTAAAGACATAGATGATGACATTTGTTGACCTCTGCAAGTAATACTACAACTTATTTAAGTTCACGTTTTTTTATACTTTGTGAGATGTTTTCATATCTTCATTACATTGTGAAGAAAAGTAATTAGGAATAATGTCACAGAGTCCAACTTTGAACCCATATAACCCATAACATTACTCACGATACAAGCATTATGGAAAGTGTTATATACAGAAAACTTTAGATTATGGCTGCTGATTAAAAAAAGGGGGTCAGTGGGAGCATTCATCTTGGTGACTGATATGGCATGCATAACTTCTGAAAAATTCTGTAATTTCTCAAGTTAGCAGCAAAGGGTAATTGTAATAATTAACATGAGACTCAAATAGACACTAATTATTAATTACAATAAATTTAAAACTGTTTCAAAAGGAAAAAAGCCTCAACTTGAAAAATAAAGCTCTGCTGCCACAAGGAAAGATACAAGAAATTTTTCATGTGATAGGAATTCTATAATACTTTTATCATACAAATGCTGTAACAAAAGGATTTCACAAACATAGGATTATTACAGTACTTCTTATCTTATCTTATCTTATCTTATCTTATCTTATCTTATCTTATCTTATCTTATCTTATCTTAAATGGATGAACTTTTAAAAAAATCACCACCCCTGTACAATTGTTTGGAAAAGGGAAATGTGTTGACTTCATTTTTCAGTGCTGGATGTTACTATTTCATCAAAATATACATAAACCATACCCAGTTCCTGCTGACCCTATGTCTGCCTACACAGTCGCATAAATTCACCTAATATACTCTCAAAAGAAGAGATATTATAAATTAACTGAGATAAAGGTGCAAATCCTAATCTTCTCTTTATGAATGCACCTGACCAATACCTAAAGTGGTTAGATACTATCCACCATTGTGAATTCTGTTTTATTACAAGCTGTTGAAAATTGTGGTTGGGGCTTATGTTCCAGGTGGGGACACCCCTCTTACCATAGAGAGTTGTGTCAGGAAGGGCATCCTGTATAAAACCTCTGCCAAATTGCAGAGTGCAGTATTTTTTGTTTTACCGGTTGTGGAAACTTGTGCATATCACTGTTCTTTGTTCTTTGTTTGTTGGCAGACTTTCCCATTGGTTGGTTTTTATATATAAATCTCAGCTTGGGCGGCTTCCTTCTGTGTTCTTATCTGTGTACATACATGTGTAAAAACTAATCAGTAGAGTCTCAGTTCTCACAATATTTTACAAATAACTGAATTATGAAAAAAGGCTTTAAAATATGCTGCCTCCTTTTCCTGGAATAACCTGCAGAATGACCTGGAGTTGTCAGAACTGGTTACTTTGTGCAAGTTTTAGACCATTTTAAAGGATTGAGAAAATAGTTCTGTTGGTCAAAGAGATTACTCTTGAAGCTGGTCTTGTTCTTCATATGTTACTGCCTGAGATCCAGATATTATGTTCACTCATTTGTGTTATGTGTCATTTTTATTTGGTTCCTTATTTATGCTTATATTTGTTACAATTTCTGCTGGCCTCTTGGCCAGGTCTCTCTTGGAAAAGAGATTTTTTTTAATCTAAATTAAACTTTTACGTAGATAAATAAAGGATCATGTAATGGTATAGACAATGTGATCCAGGCTTATTTGTCAAACCAAAACAGGAACACAACCAGCAAAAGTTAATTTTAGATATTATGAAAACAGTGAACAGCAAATGTATCAATTTTAAGAACCTAGAGGATTCATTTATGGACTTTATGGCTTGAAATAAAAATTGTAAAAATTATTAATTAATCAACTGCTTTTAAATTAATTGCTGAGAGTAAATTAATTAATCTTTAAATATTAATGCTAAACATGCACAGGTGTATGAAGGTGATATACAGTAATTCTCTGCACTGTGTTTGAGTTCCAGTGACTACAGTGACTGTAATCACAGCAATGCAATATCCAGAGAGTTAGTGGCTGAGGTTGTTAATTTTGCAATAGCCTAAAGGAGCCATATTAACAGATAGTTTGGAGATCATTGATAACGTTTCCCCATCCAGCTTTCACTGGAATCTTAGCTTGAGGAAAAAACAGAACGAGTATTTTTTATCTCCTGTAATTTATCTCTGCAGATTTTGCCTTGAGCTGTCATACATTGTGGCAGGAGTGTGTGAAGGGACAGGGGCAGCTTCTTCCTGAGTGATATAAAAGCGTAATATAGAAACTGTGCATGTAGTTTTGTGGTATTTCATTCAAAGTTTCATCTAGTAAACAGTAATGGGCCATGCAGCCCTAATGTGTGTGATGCAGAGATCTGAACTGCTCACATATGTTGTTCATATGTAGCTAATTTGCATCTCAGTGGGATTAAATCCACCGGTGCTTGGAGTGAAACATGGCAAGAAGATTGTCACAGCCATTAACTGGTCACATAGAGGACTACTGCATCACCACTGTAACTTAAGGATGTGTTTTTATTTGCATAGCTTACATTCCCTACTGAGATGCATCCATTAGCATATTCATTTGGCCTCCCTGCAGAAGGAAATCTCATAGCATAAAATATCGACATGAGTCCCTAGTTGGGCACAGTTGTCACTGCAGGCCTTTTAGAATCAGTTTATTGGTTTTTGCAAACCTGTAATGTTTTATCTGTTCACACTGAATATGTTTATTGTAGTGATATTTCAATTTAGGGGACAATGAAGCCAATTTGGATAGTTAAATAAAACTCATCTGATTTATTCTCACATGAAGGAAGCTTATATTATTGAACTACTCGGTCAAATTGTGGGAAAATAAAATGAAATGCTACATTTCATACTAGAGCAGTGGTTTCCAACCATGGGGTTATAATATAGATATTAGATGATTAAAGGAATAAGGAAGAACATGTGCTATATTCTCCTGCACTAACCTGATGTTGTTTATTGATGAAAAAATGTATTACAGCTACTATCTAAAACCATCTGAAATTCTAAACTGGAATAGCAGTACAAGCTGGGTAGGATTGCTGTGATGGTAAATATAAAACATATAGCAGTTATGTGATTTTGGGCATGACTTGTTGTAGGCTGGTCAGTGGAGACAGCATGAAGTTACTAGTCATAGTCATGTTGGCAGGAAGAGAAATGACTTTTTTTTTTTCATTTTTTGATGGATTAAACAAGATATAACGTGTTAATCAGTGAGCTTTAGAGATGCTTCTAGGCAAATGTTATTTTATTTACACAGAACGGAATTGGCTCTTTACCCTAAATATTCAGTATTTGTGTATATGTTGTTTATAGCTTCATAGTTAACCCCTTAAGTTCTAGTTTTGTTTGATATTTCTACCTTAAATAATACCCCACGTGTACTCAATTAATATCCACAGAGGAATCAAGTTCATCAACCATACCATGAAGATATGGGAAAGAGTTGCTGAAGAAGAGAGGTGACAATCAGCGAGCAACAGTATGACTTCATGCTGATAAAGAGTGCTACAGATGCGATGTTTGCTTTGAGAGTGTTGATGGAGAAGTCAGAAGGAGTTGCACTGTGTCTTTGTGGATCTTAAGAAAGCATATGATAGTGTGCCAAGAGGGAAACTGTGGTACTGAACAGGGAAGTCATGGGAATGGCAGAGAAGTGAGGGTGGTGCAGGACATATATGAGGACACTGGTGAGGTTTGTAGTAGGAGTGACAGTTGGGTTCACGGTGGGGTAGAATTACATCAGCGATCGGCTCTGAACCCCTTCATGTTCACAGTGGTGATGAGCAAATTGACAGATGGGATCAGGCAGGAGTTTCTCTCTCTGTGGACTATGATGTTTGCAGACGCCATTGTGATCTGCTGGGAGAGTAGGGAGCAGGTGGAAGACGGTCTGGAGAGGTGATGTATACACTGGAGAGAAGAGGACTGGAAGTCAGTAGAAGCAAGGCAGAATACATGTGTGTGAATGAGAGTAAGGCAGATGAAATGGTGAAGATGCAAGGAGTAGAGGTAGTGAGATGATCGACTTTAAATAACCATCAACCATCCAAAGCAATAGACAATACACAAGATGGGTGCAGGCAGGGTGGAATGGGTGGAGATGAGTGTTCACTGTTATCTGTGATAGAAGGATAGCAGCAAGAATGAAAAGGAAAGTCCATGGGATAGTTGTGAGATTGGCTGTCATGTATGGTTTAGAGATGATGGCATTAACAAAAAGACGGGAGACAGAACTGGAGGTGGCAGAATTGATGGTGAAATTTTTGTTGGGAGTGACCAGGATGGACAGGATTAGAAATGAGTGCATCAGATGGACAACTCAGGGTGAGTAGTTTGGAGATAAAGCCAGAGAGGCAAGGTTGAGATGGTTTGGATATGTGCAGAAGAGGAATGGTAGATATACTGGACCACAGATGTTGAAGATGGAGCTGCCAGGCAGGAGGAAAATGGGAAGACCACAGAAAAGGTTCATAGATGGTGAGATGAAGGCAGTTGAAGGGTGCAGCCAAAAGAAGAGTCAGTAAAACTCTGCGGCCTGTGGCAAAAACTTTGGAGAATTTTAAAATAAAATAAGTCTCTTTATCCTTATTACCAGGGCAGAGTGAGATTTAAACAATTATTTTGCATGCAACAAATCAAAACTGTAAATTAGACAGAATAGTTATGAGGCTGTAACACTGAGGTAATTAGCCAAAAACCAGGAGACACAGCTTCAAAAAAAGGAGCCAGTAACACTGATGTTATTAAATCTGTTTTAAAATATTAACTCCCATCCTACTGAATATGACTCAGTAGAAATTAAACACGGTTAAGTACTACATAAATTTTTGCCTTTAGTATTACTGTGTAGGTGGTCTCTTAAGTGAAAGCATACATGTTGTGTGGAATTTTTTGGGCTGTATGTGCAGCATGTTACATTGGGTGAGCCACAGTTTCTTTCTTCCTGCAGTGCCTATACAGAAGCCTACAATGTGTGTTCAGTGGCAGTTGGTACACAGGTTGGAGCAGTGGGTGATGATGGGGGAGAGAGAGTGGGTGAAGAAGACCAAGGACGCACCTCTGAGGAAGAAGATGGAGGGGCAGAAAACAACTATGACAGACAGGTTGGTTCACTTAAATGCATGCTGAATTTAAGTAGGGGAGAAAAAAGATTTTATATGAAGAGAAGTTGTATTCAGATATCATTTTCCTGATGAAAATGTTAAATATTTTGTCCAAAATATACATGTTTTTAAAATATTTATCTTTGTCATGAGCGTTTTCTTCATCTTCTCTTATTTACAAAATAAACTGTCCCAAAACAGGAAGTTTAATTTGTTTGGTGTATGACATCCTCTTAGAAATAGGTGATTCTTTCCCTCTAAAAGGGTGGTAGAAATGAAGATATATTGCAAGGAGAGATTAGAATAAAACAAAGTAAAATGTTTTTTCACCTTGGCCAATTGCAGAAATGCCATCTGGTGCCAGCATTTTAATGCAGGTTAATGGAGGTTAATGGGCTACTACAAAGCTGTCCTCATTATTTAGAATTTGATTGCTGCTTGGAGATGATATGGAGTGGTGAGCCCGCCATATCTGAACTTGTGCCAAAATGCTTGAATTTAAGTTTAATGCTTGTTTTATTTCAAGTAAATAATATCATTGTTTACAGCCTGACGGTCGATCCAGAGCCTTTTACATCGTGAAAGAGCTAGTGGAATCAGAGAGACTGTAAGTTATGAATATATATTATCAAACATATTGGCCAAAAGTAAACTTGTTCTCATTACTATCCTGCTGAATTGTGTATTTATTAATCTACCCACAGACATGTAAAAGTCCTCAAGCTGCTCCAGGAAGTGAGTGAAGTATCTATATCCCTTTTCAATTAACAGATCCTCTCTATATTTCACATATGCATTCAGATATTCAGTATGAGTGGCAATTACATCAGTGTCTACAAAATAATCATCATTTCAACCCAGGTTTATATATAATACTTTTATTCCTCCTTCGGCTCGATTGTCACGTTCATTAACATATACATCAAAAAGTCTCATAATGCAGGCGCAGTTTGTTCTGTGTGCTTCTTTGTAGCTCCACTGAAGCAAGTTGAAGTTGAAGTTGCTTGAAGACACCTAAGCGGTGAAAATGAAACAGGGGCAAACCCTGCTTTTTTATTTTGCTTCCTGAAGGGTTCCTTCTACAGTGTGGGGCTTAACCAGTGACCCAATCCACTCCAGTGCAGGGAGAGATGATGAGATTCCTTGAAATAATAGTTCATGCACTTCCCGCTATTAGATATTATGCTATCATATTTTGGAAAAGGGATGGATAGTTGGATAATAAATGCATATTTTAGGGAAAGTCTACACTTTTGAAAGGAAGATTTTTATCATAAACTATGAAATAAAATAAATTCCTCTACACTCGTTCATGTGCCAGGACTTTCGGGAAGCAGTTCGGTCGGCAGTAGGAGATGAGGGGGAACCTGTGTTAGATGATGACAGACTTCAAGAGATTCTTAATGAGCTTCCTGATGTTTACACCCTGCACCGAACAATCCTTACTGAGCTGGAGAATCGAATCCAAAGCTGGTGAGATGTGAGACATCATACATTATTGTTAAATAGGAAATACTCCAGTACACATTCCCATGAAAACACATCATGCTATAAATAAAAAAATAGATATTCCTTTTCACTCTCTTTCTTGTTCCTCAATTGTGCTGCTCAGAAAGCAATCTAAGGACTGGTGCTCAGGACTGGTGCTCTTTGCTTTTTCAATCAGGGAGGATGGCCAAAAGGTTGCAGACATATTCCTGTGCAGGAAAGCAGAGTTTTTGGTCTTTACCACCTATATTGGCCACTACGATCGGAGCATGAATTTACTGGAGGACAGCTGTCGAGCTTCACCTGCCTTCGCTGCCATTGTTCAACAGTTTGAGGTCAGACCTATGAGGCTTTTTATACTGACATGTAAACAACAAAAAATTATGTACAGTTCTCTTTTGAAAGATAGATCCACATTTAAAACAGTATCGTTTCAAAATTCAGTTCAAGTTCGAAAGTGCTAAAAACTAATTTTTTTTATGTGCCACATTTTTGTCAGGTAGTGAACTTATTCCAATATATAAATATTTATAAAACAGACACCTTGGCACATACGTTGGTTTCCACATCACCTGTAATACTCTCCATTGCTTTCAGAGGAAGTCGAGCTGGAAATGACACTCTCTCTTCTTACATGTTTTCTTCCTCTATACCTTTTTATAATACCATTTATAATAACATTTATCATTTACAGAGTTCAGGTTTTGTGCAAATTTCATGTTCCATATAATGAAATGTGTATTTTGAAAAAGCAGAGATAGTGATGGTTAGTAGAAGCAAGAGAGAGTACATGTGTGTGAATGAGAAAGAGGCAGGTGAAATTGATAAGATACAAGAAGTAGTGGTAGTTAAGGTAGGTGAGTTTAAATATCTGGGGTCAACCATCCAAAGCAACAGACAGTGTACAAGAGAGGTGAAGAATAGAATGCAGGTTGGATAGAACGGGTGGAGTCAAGTGTCATGGACACTTTGTGACAGAAGAAAAGAACAAAAATTAAAAGGAAAGTCTTCGGGATGGTTGTAAGACCTGCTGTGATGTATAGTTTGGAGTTGGTGTCACTGAGAAAAAGATGGGAGGCAGAACTGGAGGAAGCAGATTTGATGGTGCTGAGATTTTAACTGGGAGTGACCAGGATGGACAGAATTAGAAATGACTACATCAGAGGAACAGCTCAGGTTGAGTGGTTAAAAGACAAAGTCAGAGAGGCAAGGTTTGGTCATGTGTAGAGGAGGGATGGTGGATATATTGGACAAAGGATGTTGAAGATGGAGCTGCCAGGCAGGAGGAGAAGAATAAGACCACAGAGAAGGATCATGCATGCGGTGAAGGCGGATGCAGGGGGTTAGTGTGGGATATTAGCCTGAGTGTGTTATGCATTTCTGCACTGGTGTGCTGTGCTCTCTGTGTGAGAGAGATAGAGATAGAGAAGGCCTTTGAAAAGTCAGACAGCTAAGTAGAAGTCATAATTTTATTTAGAACAGCAGCTACATTAATCTTGGCAGTTAAAAAAGAAACAGTCCTGGCACCCAAAGGACAAATAAAAACATAAACTACTGTTTGGCATGAATGACAATTTAATCACCAAACCTTTTTTAAAATTTATGTACAATGTATTTACCAATAGCCTTTTGACCTTTCACAAAACAGCAAAACAGATGCATTTTGGTGTGGAGTTATAATTAGCCCCAATTAAGCAAGCAGACACAAGGCTGTATTTTTCTAACCAGTCAGCAGCTAATGTTGTTAGGAAAGCTATTAGGTTGATAAGTTTAAAGTATGAAAAATGTTTTTAAAAATAAGAAGCAGTGATATGCTCAACAAAAAAGGACTGACAGCTTTATTTAAAATCAAATGTTAGAGTTCAAAGTCTGACAGGGGTCAATGTTATGTTTGTTCTTGTTGTTTTTATATCCTCAGGGCTTGGTTGCACAAAGTATTTTTTTTCTTTTTTAATAATGTTGATTAATTTTAGATGAATATCAAGTGGCACAGTATGCACGTGTTTTATTTATAGAGGAAGGAATTTTCAATATTTTCCAACCATTTTACAGACCACTAAGGAGAGGAGTTGGCAGTAAAGCTTTGCAGAGCTGAGCAGTTTTCTCTGTGTAATTTAAGAGCACCAATTTTTAAAAGTCCTTAGATTCTACTAAGCACTTTTTATATTAATGCCAATGCAGTAAGCTTCTTTGTCTCCTCTTTAAATGAGATACTGCTGACAGAATGCTTTTCCACACTATGAATTATAAAACTGAAAAAACTCAAATTAATCTCAAAGATAGAATTGCAATAAAAATACTGCAGATAGAAGTACATTACACTGACCATTACCGTCATTTCCTGGAGAAATAACTTAATCACAATCTCTCCTTGTAAACCCTAACCTTGTAGTTTGTCGTCTTACCAAAATATGAACATTTTACTTAAGGATTTGCATTTTTCTTAGCTACACTATAAAAAGAGAATTGTTGGAACAACTTAATTATATTATGTCAACGGGTAGCACATGATTGAGTTAAGATTATATAAATCAAATTAACAAGTCAGATCAACAAGTCAGATTTAAGTTAGATGCACTTTAATATTTTAAGTGTCTTTAAATTAGAATTTTGAATAATTCTAACCTAAATTTAAGTTAAGTCAACTTAAAAATTTCAAAAAGTTTGACTTAATTATTAGCTTTGCACCTTTGACTGCTCACTTGTATTCTCCCCAGGGGGTCACCACAGTGGAATAATCCACATAGGTATTTTAGCATAGGTTTTACCACAGAAACCCTTTCTGATGTGACCCTCTGTGATGAGAGGGGCTTGTGTCCTTACCTGGAATCAAACCAGGGACGTTTCGCTTGTAAGGTGAATGTGTAAACCACACTGTGGGGACACTAACTTAATTATTAGCTTTACTCCAAAGGGTTGCATTACTCATTTCCAACAGAACACATTTCTTTCACGAAAAGTAAATTTTACAGTTCCATGTGTCTTCAAACACTGTTGGTATTGAGGTCTTGGCATGAGATAAATTTCTGTAATAAAATAAAATGTCAGTCAGTTTCAGTATGAGTTTTTTCAACCAACTTAAAATTTTCATTAAGACAAACTAAAATCAGACATTAAAGTAAGTATAAAATGTAGTTTTCCTGAAGGAAAAGTGTTATGTAGGAAATGAGTAATGCAATACTTTGCAGTAAAGCTAATAATTAAGTTAGTGTCCATGTAATGTAGTGGTTTACACATTTGCCTTATAAGCAAACAATCCCTGGTTTGATTCCAGGTGGGGACACAAGCCCCTCTCACCATGGAGGGTTGTGTCAGAAAAGTCATCTGCCATAAATCCTCTACCTGATTACCGATGTGGACTAATCTGTGGTGACCCTTTGGGGAGAATTCAAGGAAGCAGCCGAAGGTACATAGCTAATAATTAAGTCAAACTTTTTGAAATGTTTTAAGTGGACTTACCTGAAATTTAGGTTAGAATTATTCAAAATTCGAATTTAAAGACACTTAAATTATTAAAGTACATCTAACTTAAATCTGTTGAGTTGCTCTGACTTGTTAACTTGATTTAAAGGAACTTAATTCAATCATGTGTTACCAGCTGGCATAATATAATTAAGTTGTTCCAACAATTCTCTTTTTATAGTGAAAGAAAACAGGTCCCCACAAAGTTTCTGTGTGAAATAACTTGTTTACCCAAAACATGAGTAATATAAGCTCAAGCACACATATAACTCAAAAACTGTCGTACTGAGAGGCAGTTTAGGTTATTCGCTCCTGTTCACACTTAAAATATGACCTGCTCAATGTGTTGTTGTATAATTTGTGTGATGGTATGGTTTTTTACAGTTTCATTCCTTGCCTTTTTAATTAATCTAACACATTGTTTGACTTAAGTTCATGTACATTTCTGCTCTAAATGTAGCCTTAAAGCACAACAATGATTTAGAGGAAATAACAAATATGTATTTGTCTCAGGAGAAAAGTCCAGCTGGGGAAAAGGTTTCTTTCAAACATCAGCTCCTGCAGGTCATTGTCCGTGTGGCTCAGTATCGCATGGTCCTCACTGGTGAGTAAAGTGTAAAAGACAAGATTTTATAAAATCGGAACAAAGTATCCTCCCTGAATAAATATCTTTCACTCAGCATCATTACCTGCTTTACTTTTTGGAGGCATTCATGTCTTTCCCTCTTCTCACAGATTACCTGAACAACCTATCTCCGGATTCCAAGGAATATGAAGACACCCAGGGTACTGTAAACATGTTACAAGAAAAAACAGCTGTGTGCGCAGAGGCTGCAGTGTTCACACTCTTTAACACACAGGAGAGCTTCCTTGGCCTCTGTTTATGACTGTTTCTTTACAGCAAATTTATTAATATTCATTTGGTATGTAGAGACAGCCATGAGAGAGCCAATTTAGATTTCTTTGTTTTCACTGGCAACCCACTGGGGAGTCATTCAAGCTATTTTCTGTCTGAAGACCATAATGTCTAATTCATGAGAAGGCACGTTGAAGCAGCACTATCTCTTACTGTATCTCTGATAAGGGAGCCACCACAGTCCAGACATGCAGACACTTGCAGACTCCTGACTCAGTTACTGTGTGAATAAGGAAAAAAAATCATTTCATGAATCATGAATGTCTTCAGTTGAATAATTTCACATCAGTTTTATTCATCTAATGCCAAATTACAACATAGGTAATTCAGGGAAAGAGATCAAGACCTTTTGATGTTACAGAGAGAAACCCAATGATCCTCACTGATGTCTACGTCCTGATGTCTGTGTTTGTTGTATTTAGCTGCTGTAGCTATCATGTCTGACATCGCAGATCAAATGAATGACAGCCTAAAGCATGGGGTAAGTGTTACATTTTAACTCCTGAACATAGCAGCAAAAGTTTGCTACGACCCAGAATTTTACATCTTATTTTCTGAAGAACACAGACACCAGAAACACAAATACAAAATTCATGCAGTGAAGTACAACAACACAGTACAACAATATTAGTCAGTATTTGAGGTGGAAGATAAATGCCTCTTTATTAATTGTGTCACTTTTCAAAGTACATATTTTGGTATAATAGTTTATTGTATTACTTTAACTGTTCTCATATTTTTCTTGCTACGCTATTAATACAAAGGTAATGTAGGCATCTGTTTTTTCAGTTTTGCCACACCTTCTTTCACACCACACTTAACTAAGGAGTAGGTTTGCAACTTTTTTAGCTTGAGAAGCTTTAAAAACATCTGACTTTCAGCAGTAAGCAAAAATCTGAAATGTTTAGGAAATCCTGAAAGCAACAAACAAAACAAAATACTTTGTGTAGTACATATATGTTTTCTAATCCGCAGATTTATTATATGAGCCTTTGTGAAAGTCTTAACCCCAGTTTGGGAACCAAATTGGAACCTGACCAATTTGCATCTAACATTTGATCACTCACTTTGGTCCAGTGTATCCAATAATTATCTCAACAACTACTGGATGCACTGACTGGAATTTTAGCACATTAGTACTACTTTTTGAAAACTTTGATTGTTATGAGCTTCTTGTGGATATTACCATTAAGCTCAAAGCCAATGTACAGACTCAGACTAGCATTTACCTTAGACTTTTTCATTTATTACCAGTACATTTGTAGTTAGATTCACTTGCCAAATACTGGCATTTCTGAATAGTCTAGCTTGTTCTAAAGTGAACAATATGTGGAATGTCTGCCTGATTTGAGTGATAAATGTTTTATGCCCTACTGTAAAAAGAGTCAATCAAAAATAAATAATAGCTTGATGTTGACAGGAAAATGATGGTAATGCTCTTTCATCCAGCCATCTCTCTTATTTTAGCTTCTTGTTTCTCTGCTTATCTTTCTCTTCTTTTGTCTCTGTGTCTCAGGAGAACCTGCTGCGTCTGGTCAACATAGAGTACAGTGTTCGTGGCCAGCAGGACCTGCTTCAGCCTGGCAGGGTATATGTCTGATAACAGCATTGTTTCTGTCTAAAGCTTGCCAGCCCACCCTGTCTGCACTGTGCCACTCCTTGCTGCCCTTTACACAATCATTCAGCTGGGAATCCCCAGCCTGCCCGGTCTAAAATAACATTAATTATTGCAGATGCCCTCTTTGTGTCAGGATCAGATGAGTTGTGAAGTGCTCAGTTTGATTTAAATGTGTTTAAGGGTGGTTTGTTTTGCTATCAGATTTTTGTGAAGGAGGGGACTCTGATGAAGGTCAGCAGGAAGAGTCGACAGCCTCGCCATCTGTTTTTGGTAAATGTTTTTCCTCTTTGTGCAAATACAGTAATGGACCAGTGTCTTTTTAAGATATGCATACTGTTTACATTATTATAATTTCTTATATGTAATAAAGGTGTAAAATGTAGAGTCTGGAATTTTCTGTCTGGTCTGTTTCTATGTCCAGACTGAGCTATTAAGAGCAGGGTTTCCTGACAGGATGTTTCTGAATGCTGGCTTCCTGAGCCAGTGCTTTACTGACAGCACAGGGAAGGTCGACAAGAGCTCCTTATAAACTGAGAGATCCATGTAAAACTTTTCAAGGCTAATTTTGTTAGGTAAATATTGTCTTTAGCTCTTTTAATTGAGACTTACTAAGATGATGGGATAGTAAACAAGTAGATACGAAGTGAGGGGAGAGGATTTAATTGATAAAGTTGTAAGCAGAACCTTAGTAACAATATAATTCAGGTAATTTTTCACCTCTGGTCATAGGCTGATCAGGATCACTCAGTTTATTTACTGTCAACACAAAGTTTAAACTCAAAAAATCCAGTTTGAAAAATTAAAACATAGATATAAAATATGAAATATTGTAATTAAGAGTGATGGAAAAATTAAACGCCTTCACAAATGATCCGCACAGAGTGATCAAGGCGTATTGTTTTTCCCTCCTGTGGTGTTTTTGAAATTTGTGGTCTGAGCTCGACACTAAAAACAGTCGTAAATGTCTCTTCTGGAGGAATGTTAATAATCATCGCTGCATAACTTTTATTTTGCAAGTTTATCCACCCAGACGATAATCATGTGTTATCAGCTGTTATTAATGTTGGAGAGAGCATAATAAAACAAGACTGCAGGAGCTGGCATTTTCCTTAAAGAAGGTACTAAAATACACAGGGACAGTGAATAAAATGATGCACTGGAAAAATAATAAAGATTTTAATGATGTGGTTTGACATTGACTTTTATACCTATTGTGTGAAGGATCTCACATATGTATACTCATAAAAATGTATTAGTAGGAGTTGTCAGTTTATAGATCCCCTCCAGACACATTTTAATAGGTGTAAAATAATAATATGAGCCCTTTATTGAATGTCTCATTTGCCTGCTTTAAAAAAAAATAAATATAAAAACATTTATGACTTTACTCCTGGACTTCCTCATTAAGAAATTCAAAATATGCAAATATTTGTTATTTCAAAAGGTTTAACTGTAGGATATTTTCTCTTAAAAATCCTGTCACAGCATGTGTACGCTGGAAGCACAGCAGATGGATATTTTAAAAAAACTTCCAGTGTCAAACTATGCACACGCAACAGTGTGTTCAGAGGAGCTCAAACATCCATGTGAAGTAACATTAAACACTATTTATATGGAGGGTGACTCCACATGATTTTTGTGGTGTAAATTAACCAGTAAGGTGTCTGTACAGTGAAATTTGATTTGGGAATTTTTTGGGAGGATTTGATTATGTCGTGTTTGCATGAAAACAAGTAGGTATTCAGTATACACCTGCCTTTACTTTGGATCACAGACTGTAAAGTAAAAAATGCAGTCTGAATTTTCATGGGATCTCATACACATCAGGTTTTGAATTAGCCTAGAGTGGCACCTCCTGGTGAAGTGGTGCACATACATGAATGACAAAATCTGGTCAGCTGCCAATTTTATCTTTTAAAGTTTATGCTTCTAACAAAGCCTTTTGTCTTCATTCACTAAATAAGTGTTATGTCTGTCTGTTGTCAGATGAATGATGTGCTTCTTTACACCTACCCTCAGCAGGATGGCAAATATAGACTGAAGAACACTTTGCCACTCACTGGGCTGAAGGTCAGAGTCTTTGATCAAGTCAGCTAATGTTTTAATCTGAATAATTACTAACCATGTTTTACCTTCAGTATCCCCAGGAATTTATATGTATTTTAAATTTTATCCAGTATATATACAAGCTTGAATACCACATGTGGCTATTTAATAAATGTTCATATGTGCTAATTTATGAGCTTTATTTTCTCCATGTCTGTCTGAGTTTGGATTTCTGATTTTGACTGATTACTCAGGTCAGTAAACCCATTATTGAAAATGTCCAAAATGTTCTGAAGATAGAGGCAACAGACATCTCCATCACTTTGTCTGCAAGGTGGGTCAAACTATACTGTGTCCTGTTAAAATGATGGATAATATCCACAGTCTGACACTGATGGAAAAGTATGATTTGATCAACACAGAAACCTTTGAAACCAAAGAGATAAAAGTAGTTACCACTTCATTTGCTGTTCAGCTGAACTGAAACAACAGAGGTGCTATGAGTTCATGTTTTTCTTTTTTTGCAGTTCCTTTCTTGAAAGAGAGGACTGGTTTTATAGTCTTAACCGCACTGTGACTGAACATATGAGAGGCTCTGTAGCATTCAACAGCTGCTCAGGAGAGGTGAGAAAACCCTGCTTCAAAACAGGCAGTGCATTTTGACTCGTCTATATTAAAACTTATAATATTTTTCTTCAGTTCTGCTTACCTGCACCATCAGCAATGAGTCTGATATAGCTGTGTGTGTGTGTGTGTGTGTGTGTGTCCCAGACCAGAGATCGCCTTCAGCTGTCTCTAGGAGAGAAAGCTCCTACACTTGTTCCTGTCTCACAAGTGATGATGTGCATGAACTGTACCTCAGATTTCAGTCTCACTCTTCGCAGACACCATTGTCACGGCTGTGGAAGAGTGAGTCACATACTGATAGAACACTGTGTTCTAAGATAGCTTAAAAGCTTGTGTTTAGACAGGATACAAAGAACTGTAGAGTTCACTAGTAATAAGGGTTGTTAAAGCTTGTTTTAATGTACTTGTGGTTGCTTTATATTTTTGTGACAGATTGTTTGTCGGAGCTGCTCCAGGAACAGATATCCCCTGAAATACATGAAAGATCGCATGGCCAAAGTGTGTGATCATTGTTATAATGAGCTAAAGAAGAGAGGTGAGAAAAATGGGCCCAAATACATTTGAATTGCCCATATCTTTACCTGTACATGAAGGTACCTGATTAGTTAACATTATGCCCAGGATGAGTGCTTTGCAATCTGGATTCACACATAGCTGTCAGATTAGAACGTATATTTTACTGAAGGTAAAATTAGAAAAGCTAAGAAGTTATACATTGCACCACATTTTAGACTGTAAGGACAAAAGTATTGGGCTACCTATGCATTACACCTAAAAGAGCTTTTATGACATCCCATTCTAAATCCATAGGCATTTAAATATGGAGTTGGTCCTTCCTTTGTAGTGTTAACAGCTTTCACTCTCCTGGGAAGGATTTCTTTCTACAAGATTTTAGAGTTTGTCTGTGGGAATTTTTGCCCATTCATCCAAAGAGCATTTGTGAGGTCAGACACTGATGTTGGACAAGAGAACCTGGCTCACAGTCTCCATTCTAGTTTTCTTGACATTGTACTTGGTGTAAGGCTTGCAAGCAGTTGCTCGGACATTGAGACCCATACAGAGTTTTTATGTTGATGTTAATGCCGGAGGAGGTTCAGAACTGTGCAGTTTTTGAGTCAGCAGAGTGTTGGCAACTTTTGCACATTGTGCACAGCACTCATTGACCCTGGTCTATAACTTTGCATGGTCTGCTGCTTCGTAGCCGTGTTTCTTAAAGTCTTACTGTTCAGACTGGAATCAGAATTAGAATACTTTATTAATCTCAGGGCAAATTGCTTCCATTACAGACACTCCATTAAGTATATATAAATATAAATATGAAAAAAATACAGATAAGAAAATAAAATATATGAGAGAACCCCATATGCAGAGTCCAGTGTGTGGCATAGGTGGCTCAAGGTCAAACAATGCTATTTACAGTATGGCAATAGGGAATAGTCAAGTTATCAAGGGGAGAAGCTGCAAGTTTAATAGCCACAGGTAGGAGTGGTTATTATCATAAATCAGAATTGCATTGTTGTTACAATTATACAGTTAGATATAAATGAATGAAATATAGATGTGAGTAAATGAGAATGTGAATATGGAAGTGTATATGAATAAATATAATAATATAGTATATGGATAAATATATATGTTATAAAATAAATTTAGTGAATATGAATCTGGGGCAGAAAAAGAAGATTAAATATATTTGGGGGCAGAAAAAGAAGAATAAATATATCACCTTTATGTGTCAAAGTTTAAGTAGCATAGATACTCTAAATTTAGCAATACTACAGTATATACAGTATATAAACGTAAGACAAGTGAAAATAGTCCAGGTAGGAATGAGTTCCTGTGTCGTTCTGTGGTGCATCGTGATGGAATGAGTCTGCTGCTGAATGTGCTTCCGTGCCTGTGCATCGTGGAGAGGGTGTGAAGTATTGTCCAATATTGTTCTTAACTTATAAGTATTACAATCAACTTACAGTTGATTGTGGAATATCTAAGAGGGAAAGTAATTTCATGAATTGACTTGTTGCAATGGTGGCACCCTATTACAGTACCACACTGAAATTCACTGAGATCTTTAGAATAACCAATTCTTTCACAAACATTTGTAAAGGCTGACTGCATGGCTAGGTGTTTGATTTTATACATCTGTAACAATAAGAGTGAGTGAAAAACCTGAATACAGTGATTAGTTAGTGTGGCCCAAAATTTTTGTCCATTTAATGTAGTTACAAGGCAGGGGGCAAGTACAAGTACAGGATGTGGCTAATGTCCAGGCAATAAAATTGTTGTACTTGTGCTACCACCACATTTGCACAATCTTACCATAATGTTGTCACCATACAGTTTTCACTGTTTCTCATACATTTCCTCATAGTGATAACAAACATGCCTCTGCTCCAAGTTCTCACTAGGTTGGAAGATAGTCTGGCACCTGTCCTTCAAGTTGGTTGAAAAAATGTGCAATGTCTCATCAGGTGGAGATACAGCTGCGCTGTCAGCGAAGAGTAGCCCTCGGCTGAACCGCTCCAGTCGCCCGCTCTCTGCAGTGTTCCAAAACCTTCATCCTCCCAATATTTGGAGACATCGGAAAGGCACTGCCTCATTCACACAGGTAAATTTACCACATGTCTAGCTTTCTTACATAGTCACTATAAAATTTGTGAAGGTTACTGAACCCCTGATGTTGTGGTGATAGCCATGCTATTTTGTGTAAGTCAAACTGTCGTTGTTACACAGGTGACAGTGTCAGAGGAAGGTTCAATCAGTGGCAGTCTACAGCGGAGCAGGAAGAGCAAAAGGAACTGGAAGAGACTGTGGTTCCTTCTAAAAGACAAGGTGCTTTACACCTACCGAGCCCAAGAGGTGAGGGGAAACATGCACTCCCCTTAAACCTGAACAGCACATATTTACATTTACACAGACGACAGCAACAAGGCATAAGTTGGAGTTTTAGTAATAAAGTGTTGTATGGTATATTCTGTTTCTTTTCCCCAATAAATTTTCTGTCTGCAGGAGAAGGTCGCGTCAGAGAGTTTACCTCTGTTGGGTTTCACAGTAAAGCTGCCTGACAAGCAGGAGGGAGATGAGGAGGCCAACGTCTTTCAGCTTTACCACAAAAACACTTTGTATTACACGTTTAAAGCTGAGGATAACTACACAGCTCAAAGGTGAGAAGCATGTTTAACTGATGGCCAATGATAAAATGAGATTTTGAGCTATTAATCTGATTGCACTTTGAAACACAACAACCATTACTGCAGCATGGGTGCCAGTCTTGATCTTGTGAACTCAACACTCTTTGAAAGTATAAATATCTGATAAATGGGTTACCCATGATACATTATTGCTTTCTGTGAGAAAAACATAGGCAAGGTTATAACCTTCACATTACTCACTGGGTTTTCTCTTGACTGACAGATGACCATCCACATTAATCCTTCAGTTCAATTTAAACATGAATATCACCAAATTTGGGGTCCTCCTCTTTCTCTGAGTGCTGGTTTTTACATAGAAAAGCTATACTTCTCAGCCAGTACAGAGTGATCCTAAAAACTGAGGTGCAAGCTACAGAATTAGATTGGCTAGTAATGTAGCCATCTGGTAGCTCTGGTGGTTTTTAGGCACTGCAGAATAAAATGACTCTTTTCTGTTCTAAAAATCTTCTCCTTATACAGATGGGCAAATGCCATGGAGGAAGCCACAGTTTTATAAAATCAGCTGAAAGGAAAATCTGTTGCCTTTGTCTTACTACACACATCTACCCCTAAAAAGGACCGACTGTGAAAACGCAACAGAAAGAAACAAACACTGTTTTATTTCTGTGTATCTACAAGTTATAACTTGCCCAGAAGAAGAAAAGAAGACACTGTGTTCTTTGAGAAGGGACATGATCACCTACTTTATCAACCTCCAGTGTCCTCCGCCTGCTGTTACAGCAGGTGTGATGCTGAGAGCCACAAGAGGCGTTGGCCCAGATACCTGACAGTGTGGAACATTACATTGATGTGACCTGTATTTCCCCCAGCAGCTGATCAACATCATTCCTGCAATTTGTGTTGCAATGTTGTCGATTATTTTCACATTTTGTTTTTCAACAGCATTTTGGACAAGTTTAAAATTTCAAAAGAGGCTTAAAAATTAATTACATGTATTAGCCTAATTTGGAAATGCCCAAATCTGGAATGGCCTCATCTTTAGTTAAACATTAATTATTTATGCCTTAATTTCAACATGTGTCCTTGCACTGGATCTCCATAAATATGTTCTGAAGCACAGGCTGCATCACATAAAGAGGAATTTTATGCATATAACAGTGTCTGTCTCTGCGCCATGTACTGTATTGTGGAGATGTTCTTGCCAGTGAACAAGTAGTCTCTCCTTTTTGCACTGATATAAAGAATAAAAAGAAATGAGAGTACTTTCATCATTGGGACCAAAAGGTTCAGCTACTGTACTTAATATACTAGCCATTGGGAAAATGTGGAAAAGTATATCTTTATTATTTTAAATTCCTATAATAAGTATAATGTAAATCTGTGTTTGTATAAAGACTCATCCAGCTGGCACAGATCTGCTGACTTGGACTGAAACGTGAATCCACGACTGCACTGCTCTACATAATCAGTGCTTTGGACTTTGTACTGTACCAAATGATTATCTTTATTTACAATACAGTAATTTTAAAACTAAGTAAAAGAAGCTATAATGATGGAAAGAGTCTGTCTGTGTTTTCTCTGTTCTCCTCATGTCCTCTAGATGGCAGGTGGACTAAATTTTAAAGTACAGCAGACTGTCATTTACTTCCTGTCACCATGCACTTGCTGATGGAGAACAGCTCATACTGTACATTAAAAATGGGGAAATACTACACAGCTGAAATCTGCAGTCAAACTGTAGCATCCACTGTATGAGCCTAATTGTGTCTGTGCTGACACATGTGTCTTTGTGATGATTGTTCCGAAACCAAGCTGTTAAGTTTTTCAGCTGATCTGCTCTTGAAGACACTGGGGACTGAATGATACACAGACCAGCATGATGTTGGTCCAAAGAAAGGCCAGGCCTGCTCTGCTTCTCATCTTCCCCTGGGGCTTCCTGACCCAGAATTATATCAGGCAGAAAGTTAGCTTTCTGGGGCTACTAAAAAGTTGCAGACACCTCGTCCTATATAAAGGGCAGATCATTCATCACACTGTTCTTCCTCTCTAGGTCCAATTCTATTTTCTCCTTCCTTTGCTGTTTTCATCAAATAGCTTTAGTAAAGACTTTTTGTCTGTGTGGCTTAGCATTTACCAAATGTTATCAGTAAAACAGGTTACAAAATGTACATATTGTCTGTCAGCTTCCGAATGCAAATTAGATTTTTTGTGTTTGCGTTTAAAATACTTGTGCTTATTTATTTTTTCCTGGAAACAGTAACTGCATGTTGAAGGGTGTGTATGGGAATATCCAGCTGAACTTTAATTATTTTTATGTGCCAATTAATTTAAGAAACACGAAATGAAAGCCTTCTGTGTGTTTGATGGTGAAGTGACAGGCTTTCTTTTACACTGGGGCAGGAACAGTGTCATAATCCAATCTTAATTCCACATTGCTGCAAGCAGGAGCAATGCAGAGAGAAGCAAATAATCAATCATACATGCAGCCTACTCGATAAGGTCAGATGCATTCAGCTCTGTTATATGTGCTCTGCCTCAGGAATAATTAACAAATGATACCAAAGAAATATATTCTGAGGTGAACTTCCTCATCTGTGTTTTGTTTTTTTTTGTTTTTTTACTGACGATGCTCTGACAGCATATTCTTGGCTTTATTTAATGACAGACTCACACTGACACACTCTGACCATCGGTCTTAATCTGAGAAGGCAATACAGTGTTTGTGTCGATGTCGTGAGCTACAACAGGATGGCTTCTCATCTTTCATAGTGCTGTGTGGGCAGCATCGCCTCAGGGGAAAAGAAAAGAGTTTATTACGCAAGAGCTGGATATTTAATAAAAAAGACTAAGAAAAATCTCCATCCCCTTGACATTGGCTTGACATTTTTGGGTTTGCACCTTGTCTTGTGTTTCTCATTCTCACTCAGAGAAGGGGAGAGGGAATGAAACAAGATAATGAGAGGCTGGAAGAATGGAGGGACACACTCTTATGTCCCACTTTGCAAACTCTTTGCAGCCTACACTGCCAAGTCAATGTTACACCTATTCCACCTCCCCTAAAGCTTTAAATAGTCTGCTTTCCCTCAAAAGGCCAAACCAGAGAAAAACACACAGCCTTCAGCACACTCTGCACCTCCGACTGAACATATATTATCCCTGGTGCTTAAACAAGGAGCCTGCATGATGCCTTCCATTCTCCGGTGATCAATCTGTCATCAGCATTTACAGAGAGGAGAATAAATAACAGCAGGTCTGACATCTCAGAGGCTGCTTTATAAATAAAAGCAAACCTTAATTGTTATGTATTTTGGCAAGTAGGTTTTATAGCAGTTTTACTAAGCATTAAAGTGAATCACACTTGGACTGTAGAGTCACTTTGCACCCCATTATCTGAATTATTAAAAGCAGTATTTACATGACAGAAAATAAGGAAAACTGTGATAGGTCCCATTTAATATCAGCCTAAAGCGAGCTGCCTTGTGTAAACCATGGGAAAAAGCTAGCTATTCTAAGCAAACCAATAAGATCTTCAAATTCCTATGGAGCTCACTAACAATTATGTAGTTTTAAAGGTGAAAAGGAAACAGACACAAAACTTAAGGGAAAAGGTTGACTGATCTATTTTCCTCCATCATTCAAGCCATGTCAACAAACATGAAAATGTTTTGCCCTAATGCTCTTCATCCAAGCATGATGTATCTAGTTTATTTTGAACTAAACTGCAGGTGCAAAAATAGAAACTGCTTGTCAGTCAGTTGTCCCATTACTTTTGAGCTTCTGAAAATGGGGACTATATATAAAAATGGCTGTAATTCCTAAACAGTAAATGTAATATTTTTGTCAGACTTCTTTAATTAAAGTTTAAAGTCTGCACTTCCATCACATCTTAATGGACCTAACTGTATATGAGAGCTTCTGCAAACTTCAGCTCATTCACCCATTATGTCAATGAATCTGTACAAAAATAAAGAGAAAAAAATGACACCTTTTTATAGAGATTATGCGGCAAACTAGACTGGACTAGACTCTCTGTGGAAACCTTGGCCCATTCATCCGAAAGAGCATTTGTGAGGTCTGACAGATGTTGACTGATGTTGGACAAGAGGTACTGGCTGACAATCTCCATTGTAGTTCATCCCAAAAATGTTTGATGGAGTTTAGATCAGGGCTCTGTGTAGGTCAGTCAAGTTCTTCCACATTAGACTCTTCCAGCCATACATTCATTCATCCTACTTTGTGCACTGGGGCATATTCATGCTGGAATAGAAAAGGGCCTTCCCTAAAGTGCTGCCACAAAGCTGGAAGCATAAAAATGTCCAAAATGTCTTGGTAAGCTGAAGCATTAAGATTTCCCTTAGCTGGAACTAAGGGTCCCAGGTCTATCCCAGAAAACAATCAGTATCCCTCCTCTACCAAGCTTTACAGTTGGTATAATGCAGTCAGACAGGTTAATGGTCTCCTGGCACTTCCTAAACTCAGACTCGAAGTGTGATTCGTCACTTCAAAGAACATGTTTCTGCTGCTCCAGAGTCCAGTGGAGGAATATGTTAGACTACTTCAATATTTGGCATTGTTCTTGGTGATGTTAGGCTTGCATGCTTGACCATGGAAACCCATGCCATGAAGCAGAACAGTTTTTGTGCTGATGTCACTGCCAGAGGAGGTTTAGGACTCTGCAGTTATTGAGTCAGCAGAACATTAGCAGCTTTTACCATACTCAGCACACGGTGACCCTGCTGTAATGAAGAGCCACTTTGTTACTTGTTTAGAATAACTATAGTCTGGGTTAGATAATTTGGAATACTTAAGGCACACTTACACTTTAACTGGCACTTTGCAATTTAAGATAAACAGTTGAACATTAAACATAGACTTAAACACAAGGATTCTTAAATATTTGTTATTTATTGAACATTTTAACAATTTGTGACTCTGTCTGCCAGGAAAAGAAGCAGCAGCTTGGTGTGTGGTGGACAGATCCTGTTAGGAAAAGATCAAATTGGCTGCAGGAGTATAATTCATCAGATGGCTAAAAAGTATGTATTAAATGTTTCTGTAATTTTAAGGTTAAAGTGCTAATCTTTCAGGAAAAATTATTAATTGGTGTCACACTTACTCACCTGTTTCTCTTTGTCTCTCCCAAGATGTTCAGGTAAATGTGTCCTTGGGGGTCTGAGCAATTCTTAAAGGTTCTGGGAGGGACCAAGAAGGAATTTGTATGGAAGAGATGCTTTGGTGGGTTTTAGGTGTTTAACTAGGTTTTAGGGTTATGTTGGCTTGCAATGTGGGTTTATTGTATTTATGGGATAGATAGATAGATAGATAGATAGATAGATAGATAGATAGAGTGATTTTTTTAATTATATTTTTAAAACATGAAAAATTATTATACAGTGCAACCACCATTTGTGAGTTATGAATGCACCCTTCTCTAAGTACAAGCTTGGTGAAGTGCATCAGTAGTAATCTATAAAAGGCTGCCTGTTTTACCATTTGAGGTTGCTGCTGGTGAGGTTACATGTGCCGAATTACTGATACTGATAACCACTGTGGTGACCTCTTGGGCAGAGTACAAGGGAGCAGCCAAAGGTACATTTACATGCACAGATTTTTATTTATCACACAGATGTATGAAAATGCCCACCACATAATATCTAATTTCATCTTCCTGTTTTATAGCTGATGTTATACTGTTTAAATCAGCTGCAGTGCACCACTTTTACATTTAGTTAATATGTTTAATGAAAACAGATAAAATGTAAGTTTACTTGCAAAGTCTCTCTAAATTTGGCACCAATACTATCTATTTCATCAAGATTGAAATATACAAATGTGTCCACTTTTTAGAATCGCAACAAAAACACCCCATAATCAAAATCTAAATAACTAAATCATAACCTACTCTCCATTTAAACTCCATGATAGCAAATTCATCTACAAATGATGCCGCCTCCTCTCAAGTCTCCTTTCCCACAGAGCTATAACCATATGCATCATCTCCAAGCATGGGGAGTTTGTATGTGGATCATCAGGCACTCTTCCATCTCTGCATGCTCAATTTGACATCCGCCTGCTCTCCAGCCTATGAATCCCACTGGTGGAGCATGACTGTGTGTGCATGCTGGAGGAAGAACAAGATAACAGGGTTTCTTGAGCTCTGAGGGTGCCTCTGTCAGAGTCAGAGAAGAGTCATTGAGCACTGAAGTCTTCAGTGCACACACACCTAGTCTCCACTGTAGACATCCGGAGTCTGCCATGAGTCAGAATCCGCCTGTTACATAAATACAGAGAAAAGAGGGGGACACCGCCACACCTGTGTCCTGTCAGCCTGCTCCTGTCGGGTTTTGTTTTACACACAGCAGCAAATACTAACTGTTCCTAATCATTTAACTGTGTCTCATTCTGGATGAATGTATCTGCTACACTCCTCATGTGGGTCTTTGTTCACGCAGCCTATATTCTATAGGTGCCTATAATCAGATGGTTATGAATAGCCAGCATGGCATAAATCAGGTTTTCCCCTTCCTTATGTGTACACACAATTATTTAGATCTATTGCGTATGTGAGGGGGTGAATACATGCGTGAATAAAGAATATGGATAATCTGGAGTGCCTGTTTATAACTAAAAAAAAAATCTTCCTTGCTGAAGGAGCCAAATCTGCCACCTCCTCACCAGCAAAACCAAGCTCAAACCTCAAAACTACCCCCGCAGCCTACAGTCCCAGCCACGTGACCCCACCCCCTGCCACACAAACATTTCACGTGGAAAAAAACCCCTCTTACACATAGTGGGCTGTAATCTAGGGCACACTCACCAGCAATGCGGATCTTTATGCACATTTTGTGCACAGTTTTTTTTTGTATAGAAAGCTGCAGTGATCAACAGGTCTGCAGTGATGAACACACTGTCATCACCCCGAGGGGCTGAAACGTAAAATGACGTGTGACTTCAACTGATCCACTGTTCATGTGTGTGCAGAAGCAGAGCATGTGAAAAAAGTGCATAGTGGTAAGTGGCACTGACTTTAATTTCAACGAGGGCAGCTGAGTGCACAGACTGTTGCGCGCGCGTGTGTGTGTGCATACCAGGTAAACGTCACAGCTCGCAGAGAAAGCCTCTGCGCAGCGAACGCGCGCCACACTTCCTCAATCGACGGAATCACGGAGCGGAAAAAAAAAGCGAGGGCGAAGAAAGAGAGCAAGTTTCGTCGCGCCGCTGCGAGAACGAACAAACGCCTGGTTCTCGGGACAAGGTGAGGCTGCCATTTTAATCCTTCCCAGTCGAGCTTTTTTTTCGGCACAGTTCGAGCCTTTTACGTTTGAAGTATTGCAGAAAGTTGTTGAAAACCCCAAACGTAGCGCTTCGTCTTCTTCTGCTTCTTTCATCCTTTTGGAAAACCAGCTGTGACGGCGACGCGCGTACCCGCGAAGGCCGGCGAAAACTTCTCGCGTTAATCACAGTTCAACTGGAAACGTTAGCTCAGCGCATCCAAACGCTTTTCATTTCTACTTAAAGTAAACACGGCGGCTGGCGCCGTCGAGCTCTGTTAGAGTCATAATCCCTGATAACTTTTCGAGTTGGAGCAGTTTGGCTGGAACAGTACGAGGGTATCTGTGGCGCTGAGGGGTCAGTAATGGAAAAAAAAAGATATTGGCAGGTGAAGTATCAGGACCCACAGATCAATACTGACTGCACCCTGTTTTATAGGCAGGGGCGCCTGTGAAACGGTGTGTCCCCTGCCTTCAAACAGCTGCCATTTGTGCAGCATGTGGATTTTTTTTCTTGTCACCAAGTTTTCAGTCCGTAAAGTGACATGTTAAAACACTCGCAGTTTGAGCAAGTCTGGGCAGCAACGGCAGGGGAGTAAAGAAAAGAAAAAACCTAGAACAGTTACTCATTTGTCTTGAAAACTATCTGGCTGAAAGCTGCCATCTGAGTCAGGCATGAAGTGACATCTGCGTTCAGCAAACTGACAATCGACCACATCCTTTAGAGGGAGAGGAAAAAAAAACAGAATCAGATGCACTGACTGATTCTCACTGAACGTGACCGTCAGAGTTTAGTTTTTCACTACGTGCAGGACTCACAGCTAGATGCTATCTTGTAACACCTTCAGCAAGGGTGTGTGCATGTTATGAGGTGCTCAAAAATATCTTGAAGTGGTAACTTCATCTGCCACAGTGCATAGCCTCAAGTGTAATTTTATCATTTCAGTTAGTAAAAGCAATGTTAGTATACTGTTTTTAGGCTTAAAAGGATTTTCAGCTGAGGAGGTTCAGAGGAGAGTACACAAATCAAATTGTGCTTCATTGCTTAAACTTATTAACTAATTTCAGTTGTGACTAAATGGAGACGGGGTGGGGGAGGGAGGCACATGTGGAGTGCTTACTCTGGAAAATAGATAAAAGTTTTATTCACACCAGTTTTGTTTCAAACTTGCCTAAAGATCAATGGAAATATTAGTTAAACTAAAAAAAAAGCAAGGCGCTTTGGCTGCTCCCGTGTATTTCTCCAAGAGGTCACAACTGGCGGCTGTGGCTCAGGAGGTAGAGTGGATCGTCCTCCAACAGGAAGGTTGGCGGTTCGATCCTTGACTTCTCCGTCTATGTGCCGAAGCGTTCTTGGCCAAGGCGCTGAACCCCAAATTACTCCCGATGCATCCATCGGAGTGTGAGTGTGTGCATGATAGGTAAATGCGCTTAAAGGCATCGAATAAAGCACTATATGAATGTGTGAAAAAAGCACTCAGAGTAGAAAAGCTTTTACAGCAGATGAATCTGCATTGGTCATTTGGAAAAGATTTTATGCCAGATATCCTTCCTTAAGCAAACCTCCCCTCGTGGAAAGGACTTGTATCTCCACCTGGGATCAAACCAGGGATCTTTCACATACAAGGCAGATGTGTGCACCACTACACTCCGGAGCCATAAAAGCACTAATTATGCTAATTCAGGATAAAAAACAACGAATAATGCAACTCCTCATAACTGCCTTTCTTGTGGAGGTGAAAAAGAATAGAAGGGAGGTGATTTCGATTAAGTCACATAGAAACACGAGAGCCAATCAGTGATGAGGAAAAGATGATCGGAAACTAAGTATATAAATGTCAAAAACATACACTCATTGATTAAATGCATTGAACTGCTTGGAATTATGCAATCCTGTGGATTTGACAGTTTGGAACCGGTTCTTGAGTCCCGTCCCTACTCTCAGCCCGAACTCTGTGTGTAACTGTTTAATACTGTAATTAGTAAACTAATACTAAAAGTAACTGGCAGTTCTGTTAACAATTCAATTTTAATTCAGTTTTATTTGTATAATGCTAATTCACAATAAAAGTTGCCTCATAGTGCTTTACACTCTAAGGTAAAGACCCTACAGTATTAGAGAGACTGTGGGAAGGAAGAACTGCTTTTTAACAGGAAGAGACCACTAGCAGAATCAGGATAAGGGAGAGGCAGCCATCTGCCTCGACCAGTTGGGATGAGGGGAAAGAGAAAGGAGAGTAAAGACAACATTTAATGACATGCAGCAGTAGGAAATGAATGCATAGGGAGTGAAAATAAGGTGGGTGGAGAAGAAATGCCCAGCACATCATAAGAAGTCCCCCAGCAGCCTAAGCCTATTGCAGCATACCTACGCCCTAACAATAAGCTTGATCAAAAAGGAAAGTTTTAAGTCTAATCTTAAATGTAGAGAGGGTGTCTGCCTTCCAAATGCAAACTGGGAGCTGGTTCCACAGGAGAGGGGACTGATAGCTGAAGGCTCTGCCTCCCATTCTCCTTTAAAAACAAGTCAATTTTAGGTATGAGGAAGTACATTTTATTAAGCTTAGTAGGAAGTTTCTGGTGGATTTGCCACTTACTGTATGCTGGGACAAAACAAGATGGAACAAAATAGAAACTGCTCACAGTTGGCTAGGAAATCAATCACTACTGCCCTCAATCACACACTGTGCTTGCTATTGATTAACTCCAAAAACCCTGACATCACAGCTCCCAGCAGCAGTGAGTGAAAATAGTTGGTCATCACCCTCCTTAGTCGCATACTTTTTTCTTGCCTGTATTTTTTTTCTGTCTTACTTTTCTGAGTCTAAGTGTGGGTGGTTATAGTTTTAGGATTTTGATACCAGCTAGACCTACTGTGGAGCACAGCATGCTTGCATTTGGATTAGCGACATGTCGAGGCTTGCTCTGCCTTTGTAGTACTGACAAACATCCCCAGTGTTGCAGCTGCAGCCTGTCAGAAACTACACACTAAAAAAAATACCAACAGGGAACCAAAACAAATCGCAGAGGCACAATACGTGTGATGTTGCATTTGCATTTTATACATGCAAGAGTGGAATTAACATAATAATCATGTAACACTGTATAGGTGCAACAGCTAAAGGTATGAGGTCAAAAGGTATCTAATGCATTGCATGTACAGAAACTGGGGGTGTGTGGGCTGTTATAGAAAAAGTTGTGGTTCTGTCTTTTAGGCTTATGCAAGCAGCAAATCATGCATGCAGTAACAAGTGCCCAGTGCACAAAGGGGGGCATTGATCATTCAGTATGTGTCACTACTGGCATGTGTTTCACCTTTAATGCACAGTAGAGGCAGCTAACTCAAATGTATCACTTTTTTCAGTTATCCGGTTTGTAGGTCAATTAAGTGCCGATTTAAAAAAATCAGAAAATGTGTATGTATTCAAAAGTTTGAATATGTATACATAATACAAAATGTAGGTTGTATAATAATTGTGTTTTATGTTTTAGTTTGCTTCCAAAACCTAGTTTTTTTTTCTTTTGGAGTGAGATTCACAAAGTCTGTAATAGTCAGTCGTTCACAAAAACAGAAGTTGATATTTAAAGGGTTAAAATATTTTTGTCTTCATTACTTCTCTGTGTTGGTGTGACTTAGTAAATGTCTCAAATGAGATGAGAAAGCAAAATACAAAGTCACAGACCAGCCAGAGTCAAATTTTCCACACTTTTATAAATAGGTCTACTTTGCTGACACTGCTTTTGAATGCAGGCTTCAAGTGTCTTACTGGGAATTTCTCAAAAACTGATAACAAGACAACTTGCAGCTCAAAATGTGCATGTGCTTAGATAGACGCTAGCAGTATTGCTGGGCAGTATTTTTAGAGGATGTAATAATGCGCCTTAAGGATGTAATAAATGTCAGCATGATAACAGTGTGTTTATCCATGTTTATGAACAGGTGACCCCGGTACTTCACCATGGCTCCTTTTTTGAGGATTGCCTTTAATTCGTATGACTTGGGTATCCTGCCTCCACTGGCTGACCCGCCCTTCTGTGCAATCAAGATGAAGGAAGCCTTGACAACTGGTGAGATAATTTTGATCTGCCTTTTGCAGAAGTTGTCATTTCTGCTAAAACCAACCAAGTTGTTACATTATCTTAGTCCGTGTGAGTGAAAGCATACCAAGATATTTTTTCTGCTTCCTCTTTCTGTCCATCTGCCTCTTAGAAAGAGGGAAGACCCTGGTTCAGCGTAAACCCACCATGTACCCGGCCTGGAAGGCCAGTTTTGATGCGCACATCTATGAAGGCCGTGTGCTTGAGGTACTGCTGATGAAGACAGCGGAGGAACCACTAGCTGAGGTTTCTGTTGGTGTGTCTGTCCTTGCTGAGCGCTGCAAGAAAGCCAATGGGCGTGCTGAATTCTGGGTAGGACACTACGGACTGCCCTCTGTCCTGAAGAGCAAAATCTCAGGATCCTGGTTTAACTGCACTTGTGTTTTGTATCAGGTGGATCTTCATCCTTCAGGCAAAGTGATGATGGCAGTGCAGTATTTTCTGGAGGGTGGGGATGCAGGTGAGATAAAATAAAGCAGAAACATATTTTTCATCTTTTCTCCTCTGCCCTTTCTTTTGTTTTAGTTGATTTTGGAGCTTTTATACTTTAGCCCTCCCCTTCAAAACCCGTGAGAAGAGTAACCTCCTACCAACTACACAGAGCCAGTTAACATTTTTTTCAATTGCTAATTTAATCTGGCCCCTTACATGCTTTCACATGTGATATTGCTATGGACTTACCACTGGAATCCATTGTAAACATAAGGCTATTAATTTGTAATAGATATGAAATATGATGCTTTTTCTGTCACAGTGTTGTGCATGACTGATCTGTTTTCCTCTCTTTATTTGGAAGAGAGTAAGCAGGCTGTGAAAGAGGAAGAGGCTCCCACTCTAAACCGTAGACGTGGTGCTATCAAGCAGGCAAAAATACACTTCATTAAGAACCACGAGTTCATCGCAACTTTCTTCAGACAGCCCACTTTCTGCTCTGTGTGCAGAGAATTTGTCTGGTTAGTCCCAGTCTAAACTTCCTACAACTACACCTTCAAGACAGCAAAAGCAGAACTCACAAACCACTGATCAGAATAACTACAACACTAAAATGATAAAGAAAGATGAAAACATTGTGTTTAGGAACTTCCTCATATTTAGCCCTCATGTAACTCTCTCTGAATAGACTGATTGGTATCAGAGTGAGTCATGCTCTGTACAGATTGCATTTCTCTTTCTAGATCACTATTTTGTTTGTGACACTTTAATGTTAACAGCTAAGTAAAATGTAGAGTGTCTGTGAATGTGAACTCCCTATTTAAAAAATGAGGACAATCCCCGAACCACCGAGCTTTTCTGACATGGTTCGGCAGGACCTTTCAGCTAACTATTTTTGTTTAAGAGACCATGGTCCAACACTTTGTTGACCCATTTCCTTAATGTTATAAAGGAAATGCTCCTCTTTTTGATGTCCATTTTGGATGCACTGGAAATGAAATTTCTACAAAAAGTGGCACACTAATAAACAAACCAGCATGCTCTGTTTCAATGAGAGCAATATTACAGAAATTTACCATCTTAAGCTTTACATTAGATAAGATAAGAAGAGTAGATGGATCCTAATTTGATGCTACAGAAGTAAAGTCTAACCTTAGGAATCCAGATCTTATCTGACACTATTTTATCTACTTTTAGATTAGGAAATCCTAAATACACAACCCAACTTTGTTTTTATCTCCATTACCATCACCTACTACTACTTTTCCACCTCACTGAGCTACACATCCTTGTTTTGCCTTTATAGCAGCTGTTATTGGAGTGAGTTCTTCACCTTTGGAAAAAGCAGCCAAACAGTTAATTGCTTTTGCCACTTTAGTTTAATTATGTGACACTAACATCTTGTTGAAATAGCTTAAAGTTAAGAGAGTTTATTTATGATTTCATGAAATTTTGATACTTGTGTTATATACCTTGTTTACCTTAAGTTAGAATGGCAGCTTGGGAACTGTTCCTTTGAAGTGTTTATTCTCCTTTAGTCAGACTTAATTACCATAATTAACACACAGTTTAGATAGGATTTGCAACTGAGAAAGTGTCTGTAGTACAGTACCTCTTGCTTATCACTTTGAAGGGATTTATTGTCAGATCGTTTACATGATTAAAGAATAATAGAAAGTGACCAAAAATCTGTCTCTTACTCTCCCACAGGGGACTCAACAAGCAAGGTTATAAATGCAGACGTAAGTATGCTCTATTAAAAAATTCCCAGTATTTTACCTAAATGGCAACGTAGATGTTATACAGGGTGTTTCAAAAAGATTAACCCAATTTGAAATCACTATATGTCTGCAACCACAAGCCACCTGTGAATGAAATGTTGACCACAAGAAAGGGTGGTGTGTAGATTTTATTGATAAAACTTGATAACCCACTTAACCATTTGGAACTTTGTGTAATTGTCCCATGTTGCTATCAAAAAAATATACCGCATTGAATTTTGGTCCATCTTTTTGAAACTCTTCATATTTGAAATGTGTACTTACTCTTTGAAGCAAACAGTAAAAAGCGTCTTTTAATTGTTTTGTTGTGTGTGTGTGTGTACAACATCAGCTCAGATACTAAATCAAACTATTAAATTCTATTATATCTTTGCTTTTTTTCACAGAATGTAATGCAGCCATCCATAAGAAATGTATAGACAAAATCATCGGCAGATGTACTGGTACTGCTGCCAACAGTCGGGATACTGTGGTATGTAATATTTATTTCTTCAGTACACCATGTACTGTGAGTGTTTGCCATGTGTGTTCAGCAGTCAGTTTAGTGGAGCTTGTGTTTACTAATTAGCTGTATTCCTTCAAAAATAACAGCAGTGGTTACTTCATCAAATAAATTTATGTAGGCAGGTCAAGATTTAATACAAAGGCACATACCTGTTAATTTCCCCAACTGACAAAGCACTTTCAGTGAACATCAATATAAGGGGATTAAGCTAATCAAAGTCCAGCTGACCTAGTTAACTGAGAGCTAAATGATCCCACACCTCCACACAGTGTGTGAATAAGAGATGGAGTGGGGTCTCAGAGTGGCAGTTTAAGTTGAACCAGTAGGGACAGATCTGGGACATAACCAGTAACTTGTTAGAAATTTCTTATCCAGCAGTGTAGTCACTTCTGACAGAGAGGGGAGCAGAAAACACTTCAGGGAGGGAAGCAGAAGACGAAAGACAAAAAGAAAAAGATGAGGCAGATGCACAAGAATGCTAGATGCTACAGGTCTGTGAATATGGGTCTTTTGGTGATCCGTGGTGATGATGAATCCTCTTCCTGCCCACAGTTTCAGAAGGAGCGATTTAAAATTGACATGCCGCATCGTTTTAAGATCTACAACTACATGAGTCCCACTTTCTGTGACCACTGTGGAAGCCTTCTCTGGGGTTTGGTCAAACAAGGCCTGAAGTGTGAAGGTAAAGCACAGATATGATTGCCTGGATGGCTACTTCAATATGAAATATGCTTTTGTGCTTAGCAGGTGTATTTTTTGTGTTTGTAGACTGTGCCATGAATGTCCATCACAAGTGTCAGGACAAAGTAGCCAACCTTTGTGGGATCAACCAGAAACTTCTTGCTGAAGCACTGACACAAGTCAGTCAGGTGAGTTTAGTGAGACATTCATAAGTCATTCAGTACATGGTATCTTTAGGCACTGAAGACACGCATTTTTACAAATTAAAACATTTGCATCAATTTCTCAGAGTCT
Source organism: Etroplus canarensis (assembly GCA_015106775.1). Lineage (NCBI taxonomy): Eukaryota > Metazoa > Chordata > Actinopteri > Cichliformes > Cichlidae > Etroplus > Etroplus canarensis. Next base: position 51,550 of record VUQH01031172.1, read on the forward strand.
GAAGGGTTTTTCTACCACTTTATTTGGATGTTGTTCATGGGTGAACAAACTTGGTGCAAATTTTGCTGTAACTGAACTGTCTTAATTATGAATTAAAAATAAATACACAAATTAACATCTTTATGCATTTTATGATCTGCTGAAAGATCATTTCAAATATTGAAGTACTTACATTATTTTTCATAATGCATGCAGGTTTGTTTTGAATAGACAACAAATGTAAGCATGTAGTTTGCAAATGTTTGCAATGAACCAGGGACCCTTAAAGAAAATTCGTCTTCTCCAGGCTGTCTTTGTGTTTGCTGGTGAAATAAAGCCTAAAACTCTGGTCAGAGATAATAGGTTTCATGACAGCAGTTATTTAATGTCTTAGTTAATCCAGGCTGTCCACTTCAGGCTTTTTTTTCTGAAATGGAAAGCCTGAACACCTCGATAACAGGCTGATTAATAACAACAGACTATCAAAAAAGAGTAACCATCTGATTGTTTTCACTTGAATATGAAACTCACAATTACTGGTGCGTGTTGACGTAATTTTCCCATCTTTGTTTTTTCTGATTGTTGTGTTAAATGGAGCTTTTGCCCTTGTGTATAAAAGGCCTGACTCATTCTGTAACTCTCACTTCTCTCATTCCCTTTTCACAAACCTCTGATTCAATGCAAAATCTATATAGCTTTGCAGATAGTTACAGTACTGTTAAAGAGAGAAGAGTTACTCAAGTTTTTGCCTTAAATATACCACAGTTAAATAGGTGACCATTATTCAGAAATGGCTGATGGCTTCATTTTTATTTTTTTTTACTTTTTGTTTCTGTTTGCATCAGAAATCGTCCACTCGCCGTTCAGATCCAAACCTGCCTAATATGCCTGATATTGGAATCTATGATGAAGTTAAAAAGCTTGCTGGGCTTGAGATCAATGGTGAGACTTTTTCTGTATTTGCATTTTCCCAGATTCATTCATGCAGAAAATGTATGCTCTATACTGATAGCAAATACTATGCAAATAAAAAATGCAGAAAATATAACAAAGGTTTGAGATAATGACGTGAATTAGCAATTTCTGTCTGTGGTATTTTGTTTGTCCATTAGATGGGTCTCCATATGGCAAACTGTGGGAAGGGTCCAGCCCACGATCGCAGTCTCGTCTTACTCATTTGACCCGGATCAACGTGGACAATTTCATCTTCCACAAGGTTCTAGGAAAAGGCAGCTTTGGCAAGGTACAAAGCAACTACATCAGTGTGAAATGAACTGTGAGACTGCTGTCTCAAAAACTAGAGAGCAAAAAGAGAGAATAGGAACACCTGAACCAACAATGCACCAGTCAACTGTCATAATTACAATGGAAGCTATAGACCTATTATATAAATTATTACATAGACTGTGGGTTTTTCATCAAATAGTGAATTAAAATGCTAATATTTCTCTTCTCTTCGTAGGTTCTCTTGGCAGAGCTGAAAGGACATGGAGAATATTTTGCTGTGAAGGCTCTAAAGAAAGATGTAGTGCTTATGGATGATGATGTGGAGTGCACTATGGTAGAGAAGAGAGTCTTGGCTTTAGCCTGGGAAAACCCTTTCCTCACACACCTTTACTCTACGTTCCAGACCAAGGTACTACCTCTGAGTATCATTAGTGACTTTGGCTGCATTTTTCTCTACAACATAATATAACCAATGATGTATCACTATGTCCTTATAAATACAAAAATGAAATGTTTCTCCAGGAGCATCTCTTCTTTGTGATGGAGTATCTGAATGGAGGTGACCTGATGTTTCACATTCAGGAGAAAGGGCGCTTTGAACTCTACAGAGCCATGTGAGTCACACCTGTCACACAGCAATAATGACACGCTGAACGCACTCAGTAGAAACATACTGCCTGACATTCTTACTAAATGCCAGCATGCTTGTGTGACTGATCAGGGAAACACATAAAGAAGATGCTCGTAAAGACTAGCATATGTTCACCATCTCTTTGTCATGGTTTATTTTCTTTTATGTGATATACTAAAGTCTGAAGGACTGGGGCAGTGCTGGCATCCATTGCCTCTCTTTCTGTAGAAGACAGGCCTTCTAAGGAGTGAACAGCTCTTAATGTTTGTGCATGGGGAGGTATCAGTTACTACCACCCACTTCTCATCACACTATGGGAATCTCTCCAGAAAAAAACAATCGCAAGCTGGCAAAATAAAATGCTATGAAGTCCAAAATTTGGTGGCAACACAAATGCCAACTAAAGTTCTACTTTTATTAAATTTCTTAGCAAGTGTTGCTAGACACACAAATCAAGATTCAAGGATATTAATGTGAGAGCAGTGATTATGTTACGTGATGTTCAGATGAACAGACAGTTTTGATCAGTTAGAAATTTCCTATATCGAGAGCCGAAATTTAGCTTGATGTGTAGGATAATGATTCTTGCTTTCCATGTAGGGAAGTTGTAACTGACTAAAACTATTCATTTGAATATCACTTAACATAATCATTGCTCTCATGTTAATTTCCTTTAGTTTGGCTGCAGTAGCAAAAAAACAAGTCTTTTTCAGTGGCTTGCAAGTTTGCAAAAACTAGTTGTAAGTTTTCAGTACTGAATGCATTCACTGCAGTTTTCCTTAAAAACTAGTAAACTGCTTAATATTCTGCTTTTCTAACTGCTTTGCTTAGATGTTGATCTCACATCTCCTGTAGTTACACCAGATTGTGACTGTGTCTTGTACCTTTGCAGTGACAGGAGTAATTTTCTGCTTTGCAAACACTGACACCTGATTCTTTGTTAGCATCCACTGAAATCCTCCTCACTCGGTGACTGTATAAGCCTTGGATAATACATCCTCAGTGGGTGAGACAAGAGAGAATTGGCTATTTCATAACCTTACAATTTACCTGTTTTGTGTTTGCTTTTGTGAAGGTAATGTTTAAAATGGGGATGCCACAGTAACACAATGACATTCTTTGGTTCGCAATGCCAAACTTATGCCCCCCCCAAAAAAGCAATCAAATTCATTTATTTAAATAAATGTACTTTGATTTAAACCACGCAATGTTATGTTTTTACTGACTGAATGGTAACATTATTTAGAGAACTTTATATAACTTTATATAAGCTATCATTTCCACTTTATAGTGCAGCTGCATGCAAACTAAAAGGAATAAAATGCATTTTACACCAAGGCCAGTGACCTGAGTTTGAATTTCAGAGAACGTGATCTGACTCTAGTCCAAATTTTAATAGGCTCTCTTTGCCCACGCTCCACCAAGATTCATAAAATTAATTTTGTTAGTTTTGCTAACCTTGCTGGCAAACAATACTCAAAAAAAACATAACTCCACTATGGCTGTGACATTGCAGAGTAGGGACATTTTGACTTGTTGTCCATATAAACTAAGCAACTAAAGCTCACTCATTGTGAATTTGTGTAACAAACAGGATAATTGTCATAAGTGACTTTAAATTTATGTTCTCATTTTTGAACACTTTAGAGCTGTCAGAGAGTGACTTTAATGGAAGTTGTAAAATTACAATACAAACTACCCAGCACAACAAAGGACTAAAAGAAATCACTAGGATACATAGTCTGTAGTCTGAATGCAAGATTGGATGACATCACACAGACTTGACAGTTTACTGGAGAGAGGGATGTAAACAACAGCCAAGCTGGCATGTGAAAACTCCGTGGGTATATAGTGTAGAACTAGCCCTACGGTTAACAGTCAAATATGTGGGCTGCTGAAACGTTCCTTCACACTAATATGACCAGGGTGGCACCATCTGTTGTTAATAAAAGTGGCAAATCATCCACATCTTTTTTTGTTACTCTTGGATTTATTCCTATCGACCCAAACTGTTTGAAAGTGGTTGATGTTAATGAAATGATTTGGAATATTTCCTGTAGCCATGTCTGAATAAAACATTGCAGAACAGCCATGGAAATCCCCTCACTAGGGCCATTACCTTGTCTTTCTCATCCCCAGCAATATAATTATCTATGCTGGTAGTGGAGAGATCTAGTTTACGTCCCTTCCTTTCAGTCATTCTGTTATTTGTTATCTCTTGTGCATCCTGAATTCTGTGGGAATGCCTGTTGTTGTGAGAAGGAAAGAGCAGAATACTTTATCATTTTCTGGTAACTGCTGTACTGTTGAATGACGCCCATTGACTCAATAGTGAAGTGTCACCTCTAGTGAAAACTGTAGCAACGCATGAGATTACAGTGCCTAAACTGTAGTCGTGTGTGTTGCTTCTCAAAATAAAAAGCATCTCCTGGAAGTTATGCAACATTTTTCCTTTGGCAGCGACTGAACTACAGTCGTTTGGCTAAGCTTGTCATAAAGGCCTGTTTCTTTGTGGCTAAAACTAACCTGATAACCTGTCAAAGAGTAATCTCATCCATCATTTCAGCCTTCCTTCACAGCAAAACTTGCTTTCAACTTACATGGAGGTCTAGACTTCCTCTTAAATTTTTGTGTGTTTGTTTTGTTGTTCATGGCATAGGTTTAGAAGTGCTTGTGCATAGGAGTGCACTGTCTGACTTATTCTATGAGAACTGCGATAAGTGAGCAGTACTGAGTAGGTATAACCTGACAGCCTATTCAGTCCTGTTCAGCAAGTCATTTAGAGTGAAGGTGCAGGAACTGGGTTAGATAGATGGCTTCTCTGTCTGCTCTCAGGATTCAGTTGTTTTACCTGACACAGACGACAAGAGAAGCAGGTCAGCGATAGGCTAATCATTCAGCTCACAGCAGCTCTTGGGTTTCGCATTATGAGAGTGTTATTCACCTGTCTCCTACTCCATACAAATGTCCTCTTCAATAATTCAGGTCTACACTGAAATGAGTCTGCAGTTACAGTGTAAAGCTGCCAACTCTGTACTGAGATAGCTTCAATGCAGACCTCTAGCTTTCCATCAAAGGTGACTAGCTGATAGTTCTGTCGTCTTTGTCTTGCCAGGTTCTACTCTGCTGAGATCATCTGTGGTCTTCAGTTCTTACATTCCAAAGGCATCATCTACAGGTCAGAGCACACAATATAAATTTAATCTTAGTATAAAGTATACACAATTAAATTGCTCTTTTCTGCACATTATTCCTGATCTTTTTTTTTTCTTAACTCACCAATGATTTCAGTAACAAGTGTAATAATAAAATGAAGTTGCAGAGTTTCCAGACTTGCTTGGTTAGATAATCCCACGCATTTTGTCACATTTTTTTTCAGAAAGTTAAATTTTTATTGTGTGGCATGCAGTGAGCAAGGACTGTTAAGAAAACTGTGGAGTTACATGCAGTCCCAAAAATGTAATTTTAAAACAATGACATTAATGGATTTTGTGTAGGGGAAAATATGAATTTGATCATTTGATATAGTAAGAAAAGCTGATGCCTGACATTTCAGGACTATGTAAATATAATATATGGGATATGCCATATCTTGTAAATGAATACAAACAGTAGACTATTCAATTGGATTGCTTATCTGAAGAATCTTTCATATCTCTGAAACGCTTAGAATTTTTTAATTACAGTGAAATTTACTGAAACCAGTGGCTGCCTATGAATCAAAAATTTTAAGGGGAAAGAAATGTTTGACCATATGTTAGAAATCTGACAACATTAAATAAACCCAACCTATAATTATTGCAAACTGCATGGCCTTAATTATTTGGTAAGTATTCTGACAAACACAAAATGCTTTTGTAAAACACTGTAAACATCAACTCTCTTATGATCAAAATAGCTCTATTTCTATTTCTTAACCTGCTGCAATGTTTTTGTTTCTAGGGATCTTAAGTTAGACAATGTAATGCTGGACCATGAGGGGCACATAAAGATTGCTGACTTTGGCATGTGCAAAGAGAATGTGTTTGGGGAGAATCGCGCCACAACTTTCTGTGGCACTCCTGACTACATCGCTCCAGAGGTACAGTCTTCTTTCAAATTCCTCTCTTGTTCTGAAATATTCAAATCTGCGGCTGTTTTTGTTTAATCATTCATCATGCAAAACCATTTAACTGCCCATAGAGTTGAATTATTTATAATTTTGTGTTTCAACTTCTCCTTTAGATCCTTCTGGGACAGAAGTACTCATTCTCCGTGGACTGGTGGTCATTTGGTGTGTTGCTGTATGAGATGCTGATTGGTCAGTCACCTTTTCATGGAGACGATGAAGATGAGTTGTTTGAGTCCATCCGCATGGATACTCCCCATTACCCCCGATGGATCAGCAAGGAGGCCAGAGACCTGCTCGAGCGGGTCAGTACCATTCACACTAAATAATGTGGCCCCCAAGAAGTATTTAGGCAGTAAACTATCAGCAAACTTTTATGAGCTTCATATGTTTATTTTATAAAATGTTAGATAAACTAGTATTTGATCCATAGAAAAAAATCTGAACTGGTGTTTCCATCTGAAATGACATGGTTTTGTTCTGGGAGAGTGGCAGCAAGACCCCAGCGCATAAAACAGGCATCAGTGACAACAGATAGGACATAGATAATGTCAGCCAAAGCATGAAAAAGAGGAGATGTGGTGGGTTACAAAGCAGCTTGCAGATGTGCAGCTACAGTGAGAAAAATAAAGTGGCTTAAATTGCATGTCCTATATAAGAGAGCCAAATGGATGCAAAAAAGAGTATCTGAACTGAGCTATCAGCTGATGTGGACTGGCACTTACATCAGCTGATCTGCCTGGATTGTTACTGAGGTTGACTTTGTGGTCTACACAAACTTCTTGGGGGTTACTTTATATCTTTCATAATAGGAAAACATTTGGGGAGGTCTTGTTTGAAAGAAGGATAACAGAATTATGCAGCTCTGTGGCTGATAAAATGTATTTAAACCTGATATCTGGAACTGGATAGCTTTTGTGTTTCATACACAATCACATATATTCCTTACTTAACTTTTCTGACTTTTGCAGTTGTTTGAGAGAGACCCTACTCACAGGCTAGGAGTTGTGGGTAATATCCGGGGACACACATTCTTCAAGTCCATTAACTGGCAAGCGTTGGAGAGGAGAGAGGTTGAACCACCCTTCAAGCCCAAAGTGGTAAGCCTCACACGTCACTGAGGATTAAAAAACTATGGATTGTGTGCCGTTTACATCAGTCTGTAATCTATGAGTACTTGAAAAAACACTTGACAGTATTCACTCCAGTTTTACATTTTGCTGAGATTTGTTTGTGGTCATTTACAGAAAGCACCGAATGACTGCAGCAACTTTGATCGGGAGTTCCTCAGTGAGAAGCCTCGTCTTTCCTACAGCGATAAGAATTTCATAGATTCCATGGACCAGTCGGCATTTGCTGGTTTTTCCTTCATAAACCCCAAAATGGAGCATATTTTAGAAAAATGATGTAATGCATGTGTGACTCAGGTTACTCCCTTCATGTTTATGGGACAGTTCAACTATTTGCAAATAAGCAAGCTGTTCCACAATCAGTATTTGTGTAACCTTATTTTAAGCACAAACTATTGGGTACATATAGAACTACAAACAGGCCCTTGTACTGTATATACTGATGTTGTGTTTATCTGCATGCGTATTATTTGTATAGGTTGTGAAGGCCTGTGTGAGTAATAATATAAGAGTGGGAGTTTGAAAATCTTTACATTCCACTTGACGTCATTGCTACCATCTGCTGCCATTATGTGTCCTTTTTACATTTAAAATCAGCCCAATGGTGATTGAAGGAAAGCTGGAAAAAGGCTACAGGAATTAATTGTGCTGTGTACTTCAGATGTAGCTTGCCTTTGAGACTGAGATGACTGCATGAATAGAAATCCCAGACCAACAAAACCCCATCTGTTTTAAAATATAGCTTAATTATGAATGTTATATGTTTTTATGAATCTAAATTCTTGCCTTTGAATTGATAAATAAGAAGAACTTGTGGTTGTCAAGTTGACTGAACAGTGCCATGTAATGATCAAATATAAACGCTACAGCTGTTCTGAGCTGTACAGAAAGGTTGTGTTTGTGGATGGGGGTGGACTGAGTGCAGCCAAGGGTGCAAAAAGAGTAGTTAAATGACTAATCAGTGAGCTGGAAGTCACTGAAATGTTGTATATTATGTATATATATTGATGTCAACATGTATATTGGTTCATAGAGGATGTACTTTTTTTTACTGTCTCCACATTTTACATCTGATTAAAAAAACATTAACTCCCAAGTCTGGGCTTCTTTTATTATCTTGATTATCAAAAATAGAGACTTTCAGGGTTTTGATCAGACCTGATCTAAAGGAAAGCATCCTTAATAATGAAAGAATCTTTGGGTCATAAGTTAGTCAGATGTTTGTTGCACTATACAGACAAAAGTATTGGGCCACACCTCTTAATTACTGAATGTAGGTGTTTCATTCAGTCCTGTTGCCACAGGTGTATAAAATCAAGCACCTACTCATGCAGTCTGTCTTTACAAACATTTGTGAATGACTGGGTCATTCTAAAGAGCTCACTGAGTCATAGCTTTCCTCCAAGATATTCCTCAATCAACTGTAAGTGGGTTTATTGAGGGCTGAGATGCATAGTGTGTAAAATGCTCTGCTGACTTACATGACTACAGAATTCCAATTCGTCTCTGGCATTAACATCAGCACAAAAACTACACTGCTGCATGCAAGCTTTACATCTCCAAGCAACAGATGGGGTGGTGTAAAGCATGCTATCACTGGACTGTGAAGCAGGGTAAATGTGTTCTGTAGAGTGACAAATCATACTTCTGTCTGTCAGTGTGACGGATGAGTCTGGAAGGAGACCATTACCATTATTTGCCATAATAAACTTTAAGTATTTTTTTCAACCTTTATTTAAACCATGATAATCTGACTCTTGAGATTCAAAATCTCTTTTACAAGAGTGTTGTAACTCAGACAGACAGCAGTACAATCAGGTAGTTACACAGAATAGTAACGCACGCAGAAATATAGCAAAATAGATTAAAATAATCATACCAGTATATACAAAAACAATCAAATTTGTATTTATAAACTGTGGCACCAATAAAGGCTAAAATATCAATGAAAGTCAGTGTCTTGGGCCAAAATGGGTGCATTTATATTCTGGGAAGAACATTTGCAGCCCGAAGCAACGGCCTGCTGATCATTCAATATCAGCTTGAACTCATTCAGTGAGATCAGCTCCTGAAGTTTGCTGTGAATCTGAGCGCTCTTTTTCCAAATTCAGTGCCAACTTCTGGGACAGACAGAAGGGATGAGTCTTGGAACCTGAGACTGTAACTCCCCACAGTTTTTCGATAAATGTAAGTCAATAAGCAAGATGGGGGCAAGGCAAGAACAGCCTTATGAATAAGAAAGTAGCAGTGATTGGTTCTACTTAGTGACTTAGTATTCCGAATTAAATGTTTACACAAACTGAGACCCGTTTGAATGACTTTGATTGAGAGGGAATGTTTCGCCGCCTAGCGGCCCTTCGGTGAGTGAAACGTCGGTTACGTCAAGCGCTTCCGTACAATGTGTACGGAAGTAGCGCGCTTGTGTGTGCTCCCTCTTCTGCTGGCCGCAAATGACAGCTCATACTTACTGTGCTGGAATGATAGCTTTTGTTATTGGTTTCTAATGCCGACGAAATGACAGTATTATGAGTCTCCTCCTCAGAAAGCGGCGGGCTCCTCTTCTTCTACGCTTCTGACATAAGTTTAAACCGAGCCAGAGGACGTCCAAAATGAGCTCTGAGGACATACTGCAGAGTGTGTCCACTTTAGCATCGTATAATGTGTTGCTACAGGTAAATAAACACACGACGATAACAGAGCGGTGGTACCGTCTTGAGCGTCCAGGATTCAGTATAGTATGTTTGTGGTTTTTCGTCCTCAGGTGATGTTCCGTGGGCTCACCTTCCTGCTCAATGCGTTCACGCTGCGATTTGTGTCCAAAGAGCTCATCGGGGTCGTCAATGTCAGGTAAATAATCTTCAGGCAAAGATCACAGTGATTTTTAGTGCTCCTGCCGTTCTTAACACATGTGTCTTTATCATGCAGGCTCACACTACTGTATTCCACATTAGTGTTTTTGTCTAGAGAGGCTTTCCGGAGGGCCTGTCTCAGTGGGGAGTCTGGGACAAACCACAGCTGGAGACAAGTTGTCAATCTTCTGTGGCTGACGTGAGTTGATTAAAAGGCAGAATAGGCATTTTGATTTTCAGCTTTTGATGCTCAGATCTTGTCTCTCATTTTCCAGGGTGCCCCTCGGTGTGTTGTGGGCAGCTCTGCTGGTCTGTGTGTGGCTGTGGCTCCTGGAGGTTCCAGATGCAGACACTATCCCATACTACAGTCCGGCTGTGGTGCTGTTTGCCCTGTCCGGCGTGCAGGAGCTCCTGGCTGAACCCTTGTGGGTCTTGGCTCAAGCTCACATGTTTGTCCGACTGAAAGTAGTTGCTGAGAGCCTTGCAATGATCGCAAAGTGCGGCATAACAGTGGTGCTGGTGGTGTTTGCACGTCAATGGGGCCTTTACATTTTCTCTGCTGCTCATGTAAGAAACCAGCTGAAGTCTTTTGCTTTATTTCTGTGAATATATTTTTAAACTTTTCATGGCATTAAGCTCTGTGCACTTCCCTTAGTTGATTTACACAGGATTCCTGGTGCTATGCTACGCTGCTTACTTCATTCGTTTCTTGGGTTCTAAAGAGGCAGCCAAGAGGAGTTTCCCATTTCGCCGTGCTGGAGAATTGCTGCCCCGCAGAGAGTATGGAGAGGTAGTTCATCTTTTATGCCAACAAAATCATACTGCCATTTAAAAGATATGCTGTTTATTATTTAAGACTGATATTAATCTTTTGCTGTATTTAAAGCCGCTTATTGACAGGAATCTAGCCCGGCTCACATGGAGCTTCTTCAAGCAGTCCTTCCTAAAGCAGATCCTGACGGAGGGTGAGCGATATGTCATGACCTTTTTGAATGTCCTCAGCTTTGGAGACCAGGGTATTTATGATATCGTAAATAATCTGGGCTCCATGGTGGCACGCTTCATCTTCCTGCCAATTGAAGAAAGCTTCTACATATTCTTTGCTAAAGTGCTAGCGAGAGGGCGTGATGTCAGAAGTCAGGAACAGGTATGAACTGTGGACAAAATCACAAGTCTGTGAGGAGCTATGCTGGAATTCTTTTTGTTTTTATCTGTTTTTGGCTTACAGGAAGAAGTTGCCATTGCGGCAGAGGTCCTGGAGTGCCTACTGAAACTGGTGCTGGTGATTGGTTTGATTATCACAGTGTTTGGCTATGCCTACTCCCACTTGGCTCTAGATATTTATGGCGGCTCTCTGCTTAGTAGTGGGGCAGGTATGTGAGCTCCAATTCGGTTACAGGTGACACTAATATATGGAAATCTGTTTGTTAGGTACACTTAGGATCTACTTTTTTTCATTTATTTTGTTATAGGGCCCAGTTTGCTGCAATGCTACAGCTGCTATGTCCTCCTGCTTGCAGTAAATGGTGTAACAGAATGCTTTGTTTTTGCTGCTATGAGCCAAGAAGAGGTTGACAAGTAAGAATGCAGATATACACACACACACACACATAGTTGTACTGTAGTGCTTAAACTGTCAGTTAACACTGTGTTTGTGTTTTATCCTCAGGTATAACTTGATCATGCTGGCTCTGTCTGTCTCCTTCCTCTTTTTGTCATACATACTGACATGGTGGGCAGGTGGTGTTGGCTTCATACTGGCAAACTGCCTTAATATGGGCCTCCGCATCTTACACAGCCTACTTTACATACATCACTACTTTCAGTTCAGTCAGTTCAAACCTCTGAGAGGCCTGTTGCCCTCCCCTCTCATACTGCTGGCATTGGCTGTCAGTGCATGTGTCACAGCAGTTTCTGAGGTATGTTTAATCTCTGATTGTTAATTTTTAAAATTCAATTTTCTTCTGCATCATGTATTAATTTTATTCTGTATTCAGGCTTGTAAAAGCCTGTGACCCTAACTTGAGCATTTGTTTTCCCTTCTTTTTTTATCAGGCTGTTTTCTGCTGTGACAGTGGCTGGTTACTAAGGCTGGTCCATATCGGTGTGGGAGCAATGTGTCTGTTTGGTGTGCTTGCAGTTGTTCTTCTCACAGAAACTCGGCTTATTAAGTTTGTGAGGACTCAGCTATTGCCCCGATACAGAAAGAAACACACTTGAATTAGATATAAAACTGTTGAACCTGATTAGGAGAAAACATTTGTTTCCACTACAAACGGAGTAACAGTTACTGAGTATACAGAAGCAGGGGAACAACTTTTCTTTTTTTAAAAGGACGTCACATGTGTTATGAGTGTGTGTGAATCTTTGTGTGTTTTATGTAAAAAAATATAAAGAAAAGTTTTGACTGTTTGGGGCTTGATTTTTGGGTAAAAAAGATGAATATATATTTTAATAAAACTGTTTACTACTGTTTATTGCAGGCCCAAGTTGTTCTATATAAAACATGGTCACTTCAGTTACATTAGTGGTGCTTTTCAAGTAATTAAAAGTAAAATGAACCAAGGATTGCATTCAGATTATGGTACTTGGACATATACAATCCATACACTGATATGATACTACCCAGCAACAGAGGCCTCCCCCAGCAGGACAAAATACACAGCTAAAGGCATCATCAGCCTCAATATTCCAGAATCAAATGCAATCGAGATGCTCTACAATTCCGATTCATAGAATCTGCAATATCCAAAGAATCCACTGCCAATATGTTTGTACTTGGACAGGACAGCTCCGAAGGTTCATGTGTCTATAACCCAATGGGTCAGGTACTTTTAATGTTGTGACTGATTGGTGTACAGTTGTACTAAAGAATCAGTACAAGGCATTAGACAACATGTTTAATGAAATGCTTAAATTATAGCAGTCTCCTCAGGCCTGATATTTTGTTAAAATTGTGAACTACTTACCTTATAGAGCCTGCCTGCATAAGTAATATGTTTTTTAATTTTTTTTTTTATTTGATGAGAGCTTGGTAGGTTTGAGTTGACTCATTATCTGAACTGCTTTCTAGTAGTTTCCTTGCTCATAGCAGAACTTTTTAACTCGACGAAGTGGATGGATACAAAAGATAAAGTTATTTGCTGATCTTTCCTCTGTACTAATTGCCCCTGAATTTAAGGTCTCATGGGGATTAAATAATGATGTAATGATGGAAAATGAGCAGGAAAGGGTGGGGTGACATTCTTATGCAGCAGGACAAAGCTTGTAAATTCTCAAGCTCCTTTTTTAATGCATTTGAACGAGTCTTGAGTTTTACAGATTTTGCCAGGAGGTTTAATGTTTTAAGAGAATCAAGTAGTTATCTAGTTTCATATCATCTGAACTTTGAATTTAATTTACGTGGCTTATTACCAGTGCTTCTAGAAAAGAATTACCCGAACGTATTCATGATCTTCCTTCATCTCTGATGTACTTGACGAAATGTAATGCCACAAGTTGTTGCAGTGATTTAATGTTCTAAGGAAACAGCAGAGAAAAGCAGACTGAGAAAATTAGAGGCAGAAACAGAAAAAAGGAGGAGTCTGTTCCCACATTACATCATTTATTGTGTCTTAGAAACAGATTTATTGCCCATTGGAGACTCGCTGCTAGGTTGTGTATATATGAGAGTGTGTGTTGGGCTGAACCCAGTGGAGAAAAAGAGAGCCAGCTGAATTTATTCTGGGGGATCTTCAGCTATTCAACTATCATGTCTCAAGTAAGACCACTGTTTGATTTTTCAAAGCAAGACACTTTCTCACACTGTTGAACCTAAGAGTTGCAGACATAGGGATTGCCAGAAATTTCTTTCTGTTGTACGTTTCCTTTTACTGTCCTTCAGCCTGGTCAGGAAGATGAACAAATGCAGCGTCCTGAAGTGAGAGAAGAGGACCTGACTGAAGCAAAGAACAAGCTGGGGATTAGTGGGCCTGCAAAGAGCAAGACATTTGAAGTAATGGAGGAGTGCGGTAAGGACATGCACACATAACAGAATGATTTAATGCTAAAATGGCAAACGATAGTGAAAGAAACCGTATTTTGTTTTCTGTACTGCGTTCAGCTAAGACCGCATTATGGCCGTGAGTTGGTGTGAGAGGCATTTCTCATGATGCAATTTTCCACTCCATATACAGACATGAAAAAGGAAGGGTTGTAATGATGGGAGATTCCTGTCAAACAGTGCTCCCCTCTGACACAAAGTGGGACAAACTGTGTGCTTATAAAGTTAATATTTTTGTTACATAAGCCTTCTTACTACTGCATTTACTGTGAAATGTACTGACTGTTGTTTCCTGTTGTTCACAGAGAAAATGGGGAAAGTCGCTCCCTCTGTGTTTAGTAGAGCGAGGTCAGGAGCAGAGACTGTTCTGAACACACGCTCAACTCAGCCAGTGAGAAAATAGGAGAAAAGTTCCTGATCATGCTTCAGTCACACCTGTTCCATGTTAAGGTGTCTTAAATTGTTTTACTGTCCCACTTCAGTCCAAGAAAAATGTTGTTTAAATCATATTATTGTGGCTTCATGTTTTTAAAGTCATACTTGTGTTTTTGCTGTAATTATCTAATGACATAATTTGCACTAGAAATATGATAAAAATCAAATAACTGTTGAATCTGGTTTCACTCAAGATTTGTTAATTTATCCATTTTCACTTTTTGTTACCAGCATTAACATAGTTTTTGAGTGGGGATATAATTACACAAAACCAGCCTATGCAATACTGTGAGTGATAATACAGAGCTTTATATTAAAAAAGAAAAAAAATATCCAGCAGTGTTGTACCAAAACTGATTAAAATTATTTTGAAATTAATAAAAAAAAATCTCTTGAAACTGTGTGATTTCTGTCTCATCTAGCCCGTTTGCTTTCACAGTAAAGGTGTCAATGAAAAACAAAGCAAACCAAAAACAGAAAATAAACCTGAGGCCATTTGTATTTTCCTTTTTTATTTGAACAAAACTACTACATTAAATGAGGCAGGGACATTGGAATGAGTCATGGTAAAAAAGCAGATATGCAAAAATGCAAAGAAAAGAGGCATGGAACTAGGATGTTTAAAGAAAGTGAACCATCAGCCCTGTGAGCTGAGACAAAAGCATGAAACTCCAGTTTTATTTCATAAACTTGTGATCCTGATCTTGTAGGATTTTTGCTGAAGACTTGGCATCATAGAACAGCTCATTGATCTCCTCTACTTGCTCCCTCTCCACAATCTCTTTTCCCTGAACGCGGCCCAGCAGACTGGCCGGCGTCAGCAGCTGTACAGCATACCTGAGAAGAGACAAGAAAAAGGAACAACTTAGTATCCTCACTTATATAAATGCACAGTAAACTCCAGTGTAGGATAAAGGACTGCTGTCACTGTTTGAGGGTACAAATCCTGAAGGTGCTTTGCCACAGATTACACCATTATATCCTAAAGTTTTTACATTTGTCCCTCATTGTTGCTAAAACATAATGAAAGTTTAGGGTTATTCCAATCACCTCAAACAATGGTTCCCTCCTTTTAATTTTGCAGCAATTATGGCTAAATATTCTTGTACCCAATAGGCTCATCAGATTGCTGATCCAATCAGAAACAAAAAAATACACATGGATTTTTTGAGTTGATGCATCTCATCACAATGATCTTGTGCTTATAACTCCCCTCATCTGTTAAACCTGTATTTTACAACCCTGTATTTTTTTCTTTTATTCATAAATGTTGCTTTATGCCTGTCGAAGATCTAAAATGCATAAACTGAGCATTGTGGACACTCAGTGTAAGGCTGCTTCTTTTTTCATGGTATTCAGTAACACAGACTGTATGGCTGTACCTGAGGGTGGTCTTGGTTCCAATCTCTGCCAGGTGTGTAAGAGCTTCCTCGCTGATACTGATCCCCTCAGTCTGAGCACGGATCTTGACAATCTACAAACCATGGCCTTGTCAGTGACACATGCACAGATGAATAGCTGCCACATATCAGAGTGTGGTATTTTGGTCTTCAGGCTTACCTGCTTCATCTCTTGTGGCGTGTACAACATAGTGCGAATTATCATGACTCTGTCCAGCAAGTCCAGAGGAATCCCGTGTGGAGAACTGATGTCCTCTGTCCCCCTGGTAAACAATCCCTTGTTAAACCATATACCACTTTTGTTCAGTTTTGAAGAATGCATTTCTCTTCATAAAACACAGCGCACCTGATCAAACAGTTTCCTCTGTTAGAAGCGAACACGACAATGGGTGCGATGGTGCTTTCCAGCGCCCGATGGAGGTACGTGAAGCATTCAATGTCCAGCATGTGCACCTCATCCACAAACAGCACACCGGGTACGAGCTCAGCAACACCTTGGTCTATGTAGCGGTTTACCACTTTGTTGATCTCAGCACGCAGCTTATCTGAAAAAAGTGGCAGTGGGTCACAAACTTAAGTCAACTGGTGGATCCAGCCGTTGAGGTTTAGTTTGGGGTAGCTGTGAGATCTTCTCTACCTGTGATTTCTGTCTTTTTGGGCTTCATCAGTTGTCCCATCATGGAAAGGATGTCCTGGCCTCCCTGAGATGAAACAATGAACAGTTATTAAGGAATGGCAATATAAAGTCAATGGCAGGCTGTGCATAGTTGTGTTTATTCCATGCTGATGTTACTGTGTTATTGCAGATTTGTACCTGTGGACGGGCATTTGCAACATCCAGGTCATGCAGTGTGACATCTTGGACTATCTCCTTCTTTTTGTGGACGTCACCTTTGGGTAGCGGAACATACTCCTCTGCCTCCAAGTCAAACTCTGTTGCAAAGGTGTCACAACGACCTTGCCTCTGCAAAGATACAGTAATAACAACCCACCTTTTAACAAAAACAGCAATGAAAGGAAAGATGGCACATGGGAGGAGGGACAGCAGGTGTATAACTGAACCCTGTGCCAGCCCATCGCAGAGATGAGGGCATGTGGCCGAGGGATGAAAGAGCTTTAGAGGCTCAGCCATGAGGTGGCTGTCAACAGTAACAAATGTGTCACCCAGCCCTCCTCCTTTGCCCACTGACTACAGCCGACCTGTGCCCCCGGCCCACCTGCACTGATTAAAAGAACCGTCATTGCCATTGCAGCCTGTCAACACAGGCCACAAGCCCTGCTGCTGGAAAAGCGGCATTGTGGGAGATGGAGAGATAAAAGGAACATGAAAAGCTGCCGGAATGAGACAGACTCATTCCTAAGTACAGCAGAAATGCAGCAGACCTTTCATGCAGGGTGGAGAGAGATGAAAGCACACCACCATGAAAGGTTGAAGAGGACAGGTGCAATGAAAAACACTCAACTTTTGTCCCAACTAAGAGGTTTTTACGAGTGTTTTTTTATCTATAAACTACACACAATCTGCTTAATTAAAGTTTATTGTATATCATTTCCACTTACAAATTTTCCTAAATAAAATATGCTGCAACTGTAAGATAGGAACACATAAAAGCAAAATAGTTCACCTTCACAGCTCCACTGTTGGCTTCAATGTAGATGACATCTCCCACTTCCACACGCTCTTTCTGAAGACTCTCGTAAATACTTGGATCCAGCTGAGGAGAAACAACAGAGCTTTTTTGGTAAATCAGAATACATTATACTTTATTAATCTCAGGGGGGAAATTGTATAGAAAACACTGACCTTACCTTTTAACTTTCCATTATTACATCAGGCTATACTTGAAATCTAATTTTCCCAAGAAGCATTAACCTGACTACTGAAACCATAATCCTAGGTGGTCAATCACATAAAAACAATTTAAGACAAGATATAAAAAAAATTCAATTATTTAGTGCTCATCATACAATTAAAGATTACTCTAATCAAACAAGTTTTGCACATGGTGAGGAGAGAGGGCATTTTGGTAATTTTAATAAGAAAATCATCTAGCCAAAACCTGAGTTTCAGAAACAGGTCTTAGGCATATCTAAGCTTAAAAAGTTGATTTTTGGTTTTCTCTGTTGTGTGTCATTACACCACTTGTTCATAACACAGCTCAGTTTCTTCCAACCAACAGAAAGAAATCTACAGATTGAAGATTAAAAAGAAGATATTAAAATTCCCTGTCTGACCTTCAGCTGTTTTGTGCCTTTGCCCGTCTTCAGACCAATGATGACGTGGCTGATGGTTTTGCCGTAGCCACCCATGGGATTCTCAGTCTCACAGGGGGTCAGCTCTGTCACCTCCCCTTCATACACCTCCTTTGTTTCTTTGATACGTAGTCCTGAATGTGGACAGCATTACAGTTACACACACACACACACACACACACACTTCAACTGGGCCTTTATATTCCTGCAGCTAAGCCGCTACATCCTTCAGGTTACCAAGCATTAATTTTATTAAGGAAAAAAACATGTGCATGCCCTATGAAATGCCTGGCCATCATTCAGTGAAATATGATCATGCGCTTGTTCCTCTTACAGGCAGCACACAGGTGTCTGATCCTCAGTGCTGAGGGGCACAGAGAACAGTTCTTAAGGCAGGGACTGTCTGTCACAGTACTGTTATTGACAAGGCGATGACAACCCTGAAATGAAACCCGCTTCCCCTGCAGAATTTGTTCAGTGAATGTGCTGATGACCACTTCTCCCTCCACCTTGGCACCATTTCCTGTCCATTCAACAGGTACCATCAGCAGGCACATAGACCCTTTGCCAGCCTTCCTTCTTCTTTCTCGCCATCTTCATAAATCTGCTTTCAAGTGTTCCTTTTCATCTCATGACAGCTGTGTGAATAAGACACTGTGCTGTTCAAGAGAGAGAGCTATTTATTTGTCGTTTCAACCATATACAGCTGACGCAGAACATAGTGAAATGAAACAACGTTCCTCATAAGGACTCCTGGAGTCTTTACAGAAAAATACATTTCTTACTGCTTAAGCTGCTGATCTTATTACATCAACACAATACAAATGGAGTTTAAAAAAACTGAGTCTTCTTGTTTCATAGAAAATGCTTTAGCTGTTAACAATTGGTACCATTTAACAGAAGAAAGCATCTTAACAGGCAATCTAATAAAATAATTTGGCCAGCTTCCTAATTTCTTCATAATGAAATGGTCATAAATGAGCAGGCAGTATTTTGAAAATGTGCTGAATAAATTCTTGCCAACCACGTTAGAACCTAACATCCTGGAGGCTGGAAAATTAATTTTGAGTCAGAATTAATGTGACACTCACCAATAGCCCTCCTGAAATTCTCCATCAGTACTTCTGTCTTTTTAATTTCTGATGAGTAGACCTCACTGCCGACCATTGGGCAGAATGGCACTTTGTTTCCCAGCTCCTGTGCCATAGCCAAGGCGAGGGCAGTCTAAAGTGGGGAGGTGGAAATGAGAGGCAAGGTTGACAAACTCTCAGGAAATATCAGCCATATTTATTCAAGCTTTAGTGCTGTCTTGCTAGCTATTGAACACAGCACATTTACCTTTCCTGTTCCGGGTGGCCCTGCCAGTAAAACGGCCCTCCCTGACATCTTTTTTGAGCGGATCAGTTCAACAATGATGCCACAAGCCTAGAGAGTAAGACAAATTAGACTATTATGCATACAGGTCAGTGACTGAATATACACAAGACTTACATATAATACAACTAGTAGAGGGTGCTTAAAATTGGACTGAGTAACTTACACAACCCTTAAGATGTTGTAATTCTTTAAAGCACAGCAATCAACACATCTGTCATGGCTGAAGTGCCATCTTGACATCTTCATCCTACAGTTTTCAATAAAACTAACACACTTGCTTGCAAATATATTAGGATGCACTGATATGTCCAGCTATACACTAGTATCAGTCGAGAAGGCGGATGCACCTGCAAATAAAGCATGACTTCCCAGTGTCAGTGAGGAATATTTTTTGGGGGTTTTGTGGGGCGAAATGTATTAAGACAATTTGACGATGAGCTGAAAGACTACAAACTTTTTTTTTAAAATAATGAAGATTTCTTTTCAAGCACAAAAGGGGAAGAAATAATAAAAACAAAATAAAGAAACAAAAAATAAAATATCAACACTGGACAAACTGTATCAACCCAAGATATAAGAATATCAGCCAATATTAAAATTTTACTTAATGACAATCTGTATCAGCACCCAAAATTTAAAATTCTTCTGACTCTTTTATTTAGTTTTGTCGTTGTGAAAAGGGTATAATTACAACTTAGTAAAGGGGTACTCTACGACTGAATTTGTGACAAAATATAACAATTGGTTGAATCATTAATACAGTTCTAAATAAATGTAGTTTTTGTGATTGTTATTGTAAAACTATCCCCAGCTCCTATATTAACAGCAGATCCACTTGTCTCTTCTTCTTTCAGCTGCTCCCTTAGGGCGTTGCTACAGTGGATCATCTGCCTCCATCTCAACCCAACTCGTGCATCCTCTTCTGTCACACCAACCCTCTGCACGTCCTCCTTCATTGCATCCATAAACCTTCCCTGTGGTCATCCTCTTTTCCTCCTTCCCAGCAGCTCCATCTTCCATATCCATTTTCCTCAACAGCCATCATTCCTCCTTTACACATGTCCAAACTATCTCAACCTTGCCTCTCTTACTTTTACTCCAAACCACTCAACCTGAGCTGTACCTCTGATGTACTCATTTCTACTTCTGTTCATCCCGGTCACTCCCAGGGAAAATCTCAACATCTTCAACTCTGCCAACTCCAGCTCCACCATCTCCAAACCAGACATCACAGCACATCTCACTATTGTCTTGTAAACCTTCCTTTTCGCTCTTGCTACAAATCACCCCCAACACTCATCTCCACCCACTCCACCCTGCCTGCACACTTTTCTTCACTGTCAGTTGCTTTGGATGGTTGATCCCAGGTATTTAAACTCATCCAACTTCTCTATCTCTACTCCTTGCATCTTCACTATTCCAGCTGCCTCCCACTCATTCACACACATGTATTCTGTCTTGATTACACTGACTTATATTCCTCTTCTCTCCAGTGCATACCTCCACCTGGCCAGGCTCTGTTCCACCTGCTCTCTACTCTCATTACAGATCACAATGTCATCTGCGAACATCGTAGTCCACAGAAACTTCTGCCTGACCTCAACTGTCAACCTGTCCATCACCACAACAAAGAAGAAAGGGCTCAGAGCTGATCTCTGATGTAATCCCACCCCCACCTTGAACCCATCTGTTACTGCACCACCCTCACATAATTCCACAGTTCCTCTCTTGGCAACTTTATCCCTCTGCAGTTGCTACAGCTCTACAATCACCTGATGACTTGCTATTTACCTTCCATTACAACTGAAAGACAAATATTGTACTTTTGACTCCACTAGATTTCTGTAAATGTTTTGGAGTACTCACTACTTTTGCGCTGAAGTCAGCTGATGAAAACTGGATTGTAAGTAAAAAAAAAATACTGGGATTTAAACATAGCATAGGTACTAAAAAGGAAAAGAAAAGCATACAGTAGTTCCATTTGATTTGTACTAGAAAAAGCATGGGAATTCATACAGGCTATTGCATACTTTGTTGTAGACACCATTTTCATACACTATACATATTCTGATACCTACTTTGGAATAAAGACTTGCTTTTTTATAACGCCATGTGGTCTTTATCTAAATGTATTGGAGAGTATGACTATATAAGTCATCAGAAAAGAGTAGACAACTTCTTACAGAGGTCATTTTCTTTATGTTTAGTATAAGTTGGGTACTAATATCACGAAGATCACAAAAGTGAAAAAACGAAGGGAGCTCTAGTAGCATCAGGAATAAGAATATACTGCACACAAATGTATAGTTTGAGAGATCATGTACCTACTGGCTATTCAAAAAACTAATGTTTTCACACTGAGTAAAACCTGGCTGATGTTTTTTCTTGTCAGCTATTTTGAACTGTTCTGTTATTGTTCCTATTTATTTTGGAGCTGCAGACGTGTAGCATGTGAGTTAAAAATTTTATGTTTTCTAAATAAACACAGCATAGCTGAACATAGGCCTATGTATTTTGTTCTGCACTCATTTATTATGAAAAATGTGTTTTTGACATGTACTTTGAATACTTAAGCATTTTTAAGAGAAAGTACTCTACTACTTTAACTTGAGTAATAATTTGACTAAGCAACTTTCACTTGAATTGTATTTATATTTGACTAGGAGTATCTAAACTGTGACTCAGGTAACTAACAGTCGTGAAAAAAATAGAAAAGAAAAAAGTGATATAGTATTGTTTCACAATATTTTCTATGGCAATATTGTGTTGATAGAGGCATACCAATATAGATATCCTAGTTTAATGTAAACTGAATTCTTTAGTACTAGAATAATAAAATCAAATTTTTTTTTTTTTTTTTTAGTTCACCTACGTATTCTTTAAAATGCTTCAGTTTCTGAAGGGGCTACAGAACTTTTACTATACAAAATACATGTACTTTTGGCTTCTCCCTTGTATCCTCCACCAAGGGGTTGCTATAGCAGATTAATCTACATTGGTAATTTGGCAGAGGTTTTTATGTTGGATGCCCTTCCTGATGCAACCCTCCATGGTAGGAGGGCTCGTGTCCCCACCTGGAATCAAATCAGGGACCTTTTGCTTGTAAGGTGGATGTCACCATACAAAATACATGTAATGCTACACGTAAAGTAAAGTCCGTTGTGCTTTTACACCCGAGCCTACAAAACTCATCGGGCCGGAGCTTATCCCCAGTTTCTTAGGGACTTAGGAGTTAGATTCCTCCTTGATATCATCGCAGGTTACTTTCTCAGTATTTTACTGGTACCCATTTTTTACTGCTGGGTGGACAGAGGCACACTTGCGGTTGGGGCCTTGCCTAAGGTCTGACTGGGAATTGAACTTACGACCTCTTGATCATGAGCCCGGTAGTGCTACATGTAAAAAACAAATATGTGGTACTCTGTACTATTTCATGCTACATGTAATGGTACAGAACACCACATATTTGCATTCAATTAAGCTGGACGAGACTGCGATAGTTTTTACGTCATTTAAAACAGGTTTTAATTACAGTCTGCTTGACAGTCCCATTTTCCATCAATAAAAATAACTGAAGTGAGTGGAACAGACTGAGAACTTTAATTTATCAGATAAACCATATTGACAAAATTCACCTTTGGAGACATAATTTGCTTGAACAAAGGTGGTAAATCACAATACATTTTATTACAATACTCAGCATATTGCAAAATGCTTAAAATCACAATAATATTGTATCACAAGTTAAATATTGTGATAATATAATATTGTGGGGTCTCTGGTGATCCCCACCCCTAGTAATTAAGTTGTGTATTCTGTCCACCACTGTTTACAACACAGTGGTGATGAACGCTGGTTGGAGCCCCCCTCTGATTGTTTGTCTCGGGCCCAACAAACTCTAGATTCGCCCCTGGAAACTTCTGTTTGTGGAAGCCTTTCTCTTCATCATAATCAGAATCCTTTATTAATCCCCGGGGGGAAATTACTTACTCTTGGCCGCAATGCTAATGGAATTAGCTTCTAATGCGCAGCTGCGCCTGTAAACGGCGAAATCATCCTCTTAAACACCCTCTACTCTCTAAGCACTCCCTCCAAAGAAAAAAAGGAACATCTCAGAAACGGAGTGAAACATGAGCATTACCTCCCTTGCAGCCTCCTGGCCGACTAGTCCACATGCTGTCTGTTTAGCATTGCCGGCCTCGTCCAGCCCGAGACCTTTGACGTGGCTGTGAGAAGCGATCCTCTGCGTTTTTGTCGTGCTTTTTACCTCCTCGATCTTCATAGCTGTCTTATCTGTACTAATATGTTATGTAAAAACTTAAGAGACGCGCTAAAGACAAATAAAATGTCCCGTGTAAATACCGCCGTGTTCGGCGCCGAAACTCAAAACACAGGAAGATCTGTTTCCATGTGGGTTACTAGGGAAAATGAACGGAAGCGATACCCTAAAGTACCGCCTATTTGAACTATCGTGGAAAACTATTGGATTGTGTCAAAAAATGTCAAGCATTCATTGGCTAAATTCCTGTCAATCATTTTCATCAGCTCAAAAATCCGTTCTTCACTTTGTCGTAGTAGAAACGGGTAGAAATTTACAAATATGTGAATAAAATTGTCAGATGAATATGAGAATAAATAGACAGAATTATTTAACGATTTTTACAATAGGATGTTGGAGCACCATTTGCGGAGGATCACCCAGGCTTATTTTTCAGTTTGCTGGCTGATAATAAAAGTTCCGCTTTAACATGTTGGCCGGGGGCTAGAGTATAGTGACACCAGATCAGACTTTCAACTGTTTCCAGTGAAGTTATGTCAGGTTCGCTGTGAGCTATAAGCTTTAAGCTACGATTTAATCGCATATTTCACTGGTTGGGGGTGTTGTGGAAATTTGTGGACCCCAAACAGACCCGCCTGGTGTTCCTAGAGCCGAGCCCAGCCCAGAGTAAAGACAAATAACAGTTCAGAAAGATGTCTGAGTCCTCTCACAGCCGCACCAAAACTTTAAACTTCAACGTCGGGGTGCTCGGACATGTGGACAGCGGGAAGACGTCGCTGGCCAGGGCGCTGAGCAGCACCGCGTCCACAGCCGCCTTCGACAAGAACCCGCAGTCCCGTGAGAGAGGCATCACGCTGGACCTTGGCTTCTCCTCCTTCACCGTGGACCTTCCTGATCACCTGCGGGACAGCGGGGGGCAGCAGCAGTATGACAGCCTTCAGTTCACCCTGGTGGACTGTCCGGGCCACGCCTCTCTTATTAGGACTATTATAGGAGGTGAGCTCTAGATAGAAATATAAACATAATGCAATGATTTTCGAATCTCACAAGCCATTATTTCTTTCACAAAAGAACACAGAAAATATAGCAAATGTTGAAAGTGAGACATTTTGCTATTTAAAGAAAAGCACTTGCTCATCTTGAATTTAAACCATCCACAGGGGCCCACTAGCCAGTGTAGTCCTAATGCCGGTCCCAAGCCTGGGTAAATGGTGAGGGTTGCGTCAGGAAGGGTATCCGGCGTAAAAACTTTGCCAAATCAAATATGCGGATTCATAACACGACTTCCATACCGGATCGGTCGCGGCCCGGGTTAACAACGACCGCCTCTGGTGCCGTTAGCCAACAGGGTGCCGGTGGAAACTATGCTACTGTTGGCCGAAGACCAAGGAGGGGGAGAGGGGGAAAGCGTGTTAGGAGGCAGAGTTGGTGTGAGGAAAGAGGATG
>VUQH01031174.1:0-18353 GCA_015106775.1 Etroplus canarensis
CCTGCCTTCAGGGTCTGTGTGCTGTTTAATAGGCCAGTATGACACAGGGCACCTGTGTTTCCTCCCTCTACTCCAACACAGAAACAGCCTCTGTTTGACCACTTTGCTCTGTTTGACAGGCACATTTGTTCCAGCTGCATTATGGTTAAAGATGGAGAAGATTAGATAACTTCTTGAAATTTGAGAAAGGTGATATCATTTGAAGTCTGCTCAGGTTTTCTGAGGCCTCTTTTCTGGCCCATGATAACAAACTATCTTATAGCAAAATTTGGATGATGATGATGATGATGATGATGATGATGATGATGACGACAACGATGGTGATGATGATAATTATGCTTGGTGGTTTGGTCCTCTGCCTTGGTTTAAACCAGGAGTTCTCAAACTTGCATGCCCCACTTCAGGAGCCAATAAAATTTTGAGCCCCAGTGACTAACAATACAGAAATGATCCAAACTGAAAAAAGGTGGATATCATTAGCACAACAGCATCGGCAAATTCTTATTTCCATTGTTTTCATATAAGACAATAAAAAATACATCTATTCACTTTTGTTTCACTTTATATTTTTTCACCTGGTTGTCTCTGCCCCACCTGCAGCAACTCTGCACCCTACCCCACAGTTTGAGAACCACTGGTCTAGACCAAGGCTGTAATCAAAACATGTATATGACGGGGGGCACAAAGGGTACTGTAGCTTTGTGTGGGGTTTGTCCAGTTTTATTTATTTATTTATTTTAGCAGAGGCAATTTCTCCGCTGATGTGGTTAGGTCTCTAGCTTTGACGAAGGCTAAGATCATTTTATGGTTGTCGTTCGTGTGTTTGAAAGAATTACACTATAAGGAAAAAAGTGCTGGGGCACCTACACATTACATCTATAGGAGCTTTTATAACATCACATTCTAAATCCACAGGCATTAGTACAGAGTTAACCCCCTCTTTGCAGCTTTAACAGTTTCTAATCTTTTGGGAAAGCTTTCTATATAATTTTGGAGTGTGTCTTTAGGAGTGTTTGCCCATTCATCCAAGAGAGCATTTGTGAGTACAGACACTGATGTTGGACAAGAAGGCTCGATTGTAGTTTATTTCAAAGGTGTTCAGTGGGGTTGAGGTCAGGGCTCTGTGTGGGTCAGTCAAACTCTTCGACATCAGACTCGCCCAAATATGCCTTTATGGACCTTGCTTTGTGCATTGGGGCACAGTCATGCTGTAATAGAAAATGGTCTTCCCCAAACTGTTCTCACAAAAATGGAAGCCTAGAACTGTGCAAAATCTTTTTGTGAGCTAAAGCATCAGGATTTCCTTTCACTAAGGGGCCCAGGACAAGCCCAATAAAGTAACGTCATAGCATTAATCTCTCCTCCACCAAACTTCACAGTTTGCATAATCCAGTTAGGCAATTTATAACATTCTCCTAGCATTTGCCAAACCTAGACACCATCATACTGCCAGATAGAGAAGTATGATTCATCACTCCACAGATCATGTTTCCACTGCTTCAGAGTCCTGTGTTGGCCTGCTTTACACCACTCCGTCCAGTGCTTGGCATTTGAGTGTTCAGAGTGTTGGTGACTTTAATATGCCTCAGTCACCCTGCTCTGTACATTTATGTGGTCTCCGGCTTTGTGGCTGAGTTCCTGTGGTTCCTAAATGCTTCCACTTTTCAATAATTCCACTTACAGATGATCTTATTTATCTAGGAGGGATTACATATCAAGGTAGGAAGAAATTTAACCAAATTAGTTGTTGCATCAATGTCATCCTATTACAGTATCATGCTTGAATTTAGTGAGCTCTTTAGAATGACCATTCTTTCACAAATGTTTGTAAAGGCAGGCTGCATGGCTGTGTGCTTTATTTCATATACCTGTGGCAATGGGGCTGAAATGAAACACCTGAATTCAATGAGAAATAGACGTGGCCAGATACTTCTGTCCACATATGTAATATATCTTGAGAGCTAATGAATGTTTAGACTAAAGGTGGGAAAACAAGTGAGTACCTCTGACCTGAACCTTTCAATATCGCCTGAATGTTTTGTACGGTAACATTTTTTACCTTTAGTCTATTTAAGTACGCCATGTAGAATTTTTACCTTTGTATTATAAAAATTGTTTGAGTTACAGGCCTTCATATTGCTGAAAAAGAGTAGTTTAAAGTTTACCCAAATACACTTGTTTAAGTTTTCTCTACTGATTGATCAGGAAACAGACCCAACATCTAGCATACCAGTGCTTTATCTTGTTACTCTACATCATAAACAAATTGGTGGAGTTTTTGCTTTAGATTTTGACATTTGGGGTAGGTGTTTTTCAGCCCTAAAAATTCCATGTTGCTCTATCCTGTACTTAAGATGTTCTGAAGTCTCAAAATTGCTGAAGGGAAAAAAGTGACTTAAAAAGCACCACACTTAAACTCACCCCTATGTACTTCTAGGGTCTGTAAAATTTGCATGGCTTTATTAAATAGACTAAAGTTATTGTATACAAAAAACTTAACTGATTCTGAGGGTGTCAGGATGGAACTTTTGTCATATTTGATGGATTTTATGAGGAATAGCAAAGTGTGTTTGTGCATGAGCTTGGTTAAAAATGGAAAGATAACACTTTTTGGTTTGGAAAAATATACATCCCCACAGGACAAACTACAGTTAGCTGCCATGACCACATACAGTACAATTTCAGCTCATCCAATAATCTTAAATTTTCACCTGAGGGCAAAATGTGTATTTGTATGTGTATTTCTTGAGGGTTTTTCAACTGCACCCATTAGCCTCTACTATACAACTGAAAATACAGTATTTGCTTAATAACACACTAAAGATGTTGAATATCATTGTAATTACATCCTCTAAATGTTGGTACAGCCCCACAGAGCTGTCACGATAGCTGCAAATGCTAAAGACTGGGTTATATTTGAAATAGAGTCCCTTGGGAAAAACCTGCTACCACAGAAAATGAGGGTGCCTGTGGATTAATTCAGACCCTTTTCTTAAATGCAGTTATGGAGTTACGCAAATGTAGATGTTGCTCATCTTCTCACTCCTGGCCAGTCACTGTTTAAGGCAGGTGTGATTACCAGATTGTTGGTTTTAAAAAGTTACAAAACGTTGGGACACAGGACCTCCAAGGTGTTGAGGACAGAAGGTTTCAAATGGTGTTTCACAATTTGATCAGCACTTCTGCTGACGCGACTCCCTGTGAGGCAAAGGAGAATCAGAAGTCTGTGTCTGTAAAAGACCACAAGAGGTTGAGAATAATTAGAAACAATTCGTTTAAAATAATTGATGAATAAGGTAATGGGTTCACTTACACAATCTGGGTCATCTCAAAGGTCACAGAAAGTCTGAACTGGGCTGGGACCACATAGCAGCGCTGCCATTCACAGTTAAAAACAACAGCATGTTCAGCAGCTCATTTGGGACGGACAAATTCTGTCAGTCTACATAATACTTATTTGCCAGGCTGAATTGGTCGGCCAGTATCTCAGGCCCAGAGATAAGTGGAGAACTTTCCAGATGACTGGCACAGGACAACCCTTACCCGTCATCCCACTGATTGCCACACACTCCTCTGTTGCCTTTTTGGCAGCAATTTCTCCAGGGGCCCCCCATTCTGTCTTTTAGTTTGTCCCAATAATGGTAATGGGACACATGCCTTCTCCGCCACACACACTGTTATATCACACAAACACACAGACATTCTCTCTCTGTCCCTACATCTCTCACACGCACACAGACACAGTGTTAGTATGGCTCTGTGTTAAATGTAGTAAGTCCCTGTCCCCCCATCCTGCCAGCTTTGTCTGCCCTCAGCTGTTCCGGCCCGGTGCCCGTATTGTGCTGCCGGGCTCATTACCAGAAGCACTGTGGCCCGAAACCTCCTCACTAATAGGCCCAGAGAGAGACAGAGAGGAGTTATTTCTGCTGTGGCTTGTGTGTAGCAGTGTAATGTGTAGTTTTTTTTTACTCTTTTGGCAGTAGGACTGTTAATGTTTAACACTTGCTGCCGTTATTGCTCTGGCTGGTTGTCAGCTGGCTGCAGAATCAGAGAAAGGGTTTCACTTAAAAGGTTTTCCTCATTCCTGCGAGGCACATCGACGTGAAAGCTCTTCTATGTATGAATGTATATGGATGTGTATCATGTTTCTGCACGCCTGAGCAGGGATCTGCAACGAATGAGTGTCCAGTAAGTTGATGGCCTGTCTGGAGTGGGCCAGGCCACTTGGACAACAATGGGATGAAGTGCTGCTATTGTTTAAAGTTTACAGACCAGTGTGTGTGTGTGTGTGTGTGTGTGTGTGTGTGTGTGTGTGTGTACAGTGGTGTGGCTGGAGGAGAGGGAAAAAGAAGGATTGTGAAGAGGTGAGGGAGGAAAATGGTGAAATGTGAGGAGATGGAAGTCTTGGGGGGACAGAAAGAAAAAGAAGTGCATACTGTAAACAGAAAGATGTCAGGGCTGATCTTCATCAGCAGACACCACTCTGACTGAGGACTTTAGGTAATTGTCTTAAAATCTCAAAGAAAACCTTTCATACAGTCTGATTGAGGAGTTTCATAATTAGGCTTGGGGGTTTCTTTAAAGATGAATTAGGCCATGAACTGCGAAGAAATTACTGCAGCGATTACGGCGGTCTAATGAGACTAAGAAGCAGCTAAGAAGATCCAGCACAGAAGCTCAATCAAGTTCAAGTACGTCACAAATTAATACTTAAATATTTGTCCAAAAAGAAAAAAAAAACTCCAGAAATTTATTGGTATATTTCACATCAATTTTCGTACATCTGAAAATCCAATAATAATAATAATAATAATAATAATAATAATAATTTTATTTTTCCATTGTCAATTTTATTTCATTTGTTTCATTTTTTGTAAACAAATACAATAAGAAAAAAATAAATAAATAAAACTCGCTCGTGCTTGCCATCCACACCACCCGTGGAACCGCGTGGCCCCAGCTCTCTCCATCAATCTCGCGGTGTCCCGCGTGGCGGTGGCACCAGGTGGGCCGCGGCGCCGTCGAACCGTGGCCTCGTTAACGCGCCGCTATAATGAGGCCGCAAAGAGGGGCGAAATAATTGCAAATAAAACTACATGATGCAGAAAATAAAAAAAGAAATTAAACAGATGCGCGAGTTTTCGGGATCATTGATCGTGTCCTTTGAAAATGCTGAGAGATGCAAAAAAAGAAAAAAAAATAAGCAGCATTTCAGGTTTTGCAGGGGACCAAAAGTGTGTCAGTATTACTACTAATAATAACAACAATAATGACACTAGTAATAACGAACTTTGATCTTACTAGGCTAATATCGCTTTCCATGACATATCAAATATGTCCTTATATGGTATTTGGCTTTGTGAGATCAGAAGAATCCCTAAAAAAGGCACCAGTGAAAGCAGCACTAAATTTGTCATGCTTTAATTAAAATATTTCTTTAGAAATTCATTAACATCTGCAATAATATCAATAACAGTATAAGAAAAAATAGTCACAGTTTTTACCAAACATCAGAACATCAGCATGACAACAAACTAAATTTATTTGAAGCAAAAAACAAGCCTTGTTGGTTCCAGTAGCCAAATCACCATCACCCCCTCCCCTCAGCTCATCAGTCTCTCTGTGAAATTGCATCCCTTAAGCAATTCATCATTTACATTATGTACATATTGCTGGAGAGAGATATATAAATTGTCTTTGAGGGGAATTTTGTGGTAATTGTGATGTTCCCAAATTAAAATCTTAATCTATAGCCTAAAAAACCAAACAAACAAACAAAAAACTAAACTAAATTTGCAGGCAAACACACAAGTAGATCAAGAATAGAAACTGATTTGTGACAACAGGGTTAGGATAGGATACCATTCAATATTTATTAAAAACAAACTAACTAAAAAAAGATTGTAAACAAAGCAGGCATAGTTCCGTATAAAGAAGTTGCATATCCCTATTCACTGTTTCAGTGGAGTCAAGTTGCAGATGTGCCAGAAAAAAAGTCTTTGGCCAAAACAGCATTGAAGAGATTCACACTGAAAATATGCACTGGCTGATTCTCTGGAAACAAGCCCTGGAGGAGGTCATAGTTAGCAATGTGTAAACGTGCATGAATCATAGTTACCCTGGGAAATGGTATCAGTAATGACACATAAATAGAAGTAGGCGTGGTTGACCATGAGTGGGTGAGAAAAAAATGTGTTGCTGGTTCATCAGCAGTTTCTCAAGTTCATATCCAGTTTTGACTTCCATTCCTTGGTCCATGTTGAGATCAGCTGCTGTTAGGTTCTCCAGTCTTGGTCTCAGTGTGGAGGTCCATCAGGATCTGCAGGGACTAGAGGTGGTCATAGGCGGCTGCAGATGGTGGGCCTGTGCGGGAGGCCGAACTGTAATAATAGGGTGAGCCTGTGGAGGGAGACACAGATGGAGGCTCTCAGGAGGGAATCATATTGGTGGTCTTGAATCAGACTTACTTTGGTTTGACAACAGACAGCTTGACAGCTTTGACTGTGTTTTAAGTCTGAACCTCCCTCATGAGATGAAAGTTTATAAGTGTATACCCTAAAAGTATGAGTGGCACAGTGTTATTCAAACAAGGTTGTTGGAAGGTGCAGCGGGGAAACTTAGTGATCAAACCTCTAATTAGAAAGAAACAATTTTAAAAAATAAATTATTCATAGTTGGTGATAAAATTGAGTTCCACTGGCAATCAAAGCACATGCCTGCACTCTAAAAAACTGCAATAAAATGAGAGGAAATGTACAATATTATTTTCTTTGGTGTGCACAAAGACTCATGGGAATGTAAATTTTAAGCTGTGCCACCTGCTTTTGAACACGTCTTTTTTACATACTCAGTCTCACACTTTAGTCAATTTAAATGTTGAATTAAACTAATAAAAGGTGTATTTCCTGCAGTAGAGTTTTACTGTTGTAAAGGACTCTTTTTGTTGCTTATTTTAGCCTTTTTCCTTAAGTTATATCGTTTTGTCTGCAATCTACAAGAGTGGTCTGCACCACAAATGTGATTTTATCACAGTAAAAGTTAAATAAAAATCCATGAATATATCTAATAAAGATAAATCAAATTAATTTGGTGTGTGTTGCCTAAAGGAAATGTGTTATTCAAAGAACTAAAGGTGTCTGTAGAGGTCAAAAACTGCATTATACGTCATGTGACTAAAGCAGTTTGCACTAACCTTCCCGGTAGGCGTTCTTTTACGTTCTGAATCATAAGGTCAGAGAGAATATTCTTTTGAAACATTTGTGAGTTCTTCTAACTATAAAGTCCTGTGTGTTCTTACTTACCTAATATGCCAGAGTTGGTGAACCTCCAGGCTTCACTGTAAGAAGTGTAGGGCGAATGGCTGTAGGACTGGCCCGAGTAGTCTGCACCTGCTACAGAGAAAAAGAGTTCATCAAACAACCACACTAGGACACTCATGTTCTGGATAAAATACATGAGAAGACATTTGTCTTGAAAATATGGTATTGCTAAGAGCTTGGTATGTTGTTTGTTTGAGTGCCAGCATCTGTTCAGTCTTAGCTCATAATTCACCAACAGTTAACACATCCTGTAAACCATTAATCTGAGGTGCAGGTGGATAGCTGAGGGTAAAATCCCTCAGCCCAGTGGTGCGTGCACACAGCTAGCCTTTACGCCCTCTTTCTCCAGCACTAGGCCCCTTCCATCTTTCAGCCTCTGCCCTCTGAAATGCCCTCCTCCTTCTGCTCCTCTCTCCGTCCGGCACTTCCTGCTTCAGCCTGTCTGGCACTCCTCTTCATTTCTTTTTTCTTTTCCTTTTTTTAACATTCCAATATCTAATTGGTAATTATGTTGGCTGGAATGAATCCCTGAGCTCCCCACCTCCTCCTCCTGTCCTACACCCCCCCCTTCACTCCGTAATTGTGTATCAACGCTTCCTCACAGCGAGCCCACCAGAAAAATAATAAATCAGACCCTCTCATTTCGCGCTTCGAAGGGCAGACTTCAAATATATATAAAAAAAAGGCAGATCACACACATACATGCGCATACACACTTTTGCTCTCGTTCTCTCTCTGGTCACATGCAGGCATCTTGACATGCACGCACGCACACACACACACACACACACACACATCCTGCAAAAACCTCCTACTCTTCCCAGCTTTACAACCCCTCCGCCCACCTCCATTGCATCTCCCTTCTGGGCCCCCTGGTTCCCATGGTGATGTGTGGTCAGAGGTGTTTGGGTGAGGGGTGTGGGCAGCAGGGCGGAACCCCCAGCCTGTTCCCCGTACGCCCGGGGCTCAAGTGCACCCGCGCACACACCCGCACAACAATGCTCACATGCACAGCTCACCAACCTGGCAAGACTACTCATTAAGTCAGCTTGTCAAGCCTACATCCCACCCGCTCTTTCTCTTTATTTTCTTCCCTTCCTGCCTTCATCAGCCTCGCTTCTCTCTTTCTTTCCAATTGTCCTCTTATTTTTGTTTTAATCCTTCAGTTCTGGTCTTACATGACTTCCTTACCTGCTACCATACTCGAGATGGCAGAAGAAGAGTATCCTGTCTGGGCAGGGGGGGGAATGTGAGGTGGGTAGCCAGGAAGGGTGGAGCTCACCATGTCGCGCCCTGAAAGCACACAACAAAACAAACATCTTTAACATCAAGGTGGATATACAAAATACTATTTTATATTGGCCAAAGCTGCAAATAATTCGTTCAATCTTTTGATAGTCAAAACAATATTCTGCAATTTTTTTTAGTTAATCTGATAGAAACATTTTGGATTTTTAGCTCCTTGGATGTAAATATTTAAGTTTTCTACTGATGTTTTATGATAGCAGCCAAGAAATAAAATAATGAAAAAGTATGTAGACCTTTTATTTTAATCCTATATAAACATGAATGAGATGGATGGCTGCATTACCTGAGATGATAGACTGACTGCTGAACTGCCCATACACTGGTGCATGATGGGAGAATGAGTTGAAGGCATTGGGGAAATGGTTGGAGCTGATGCTGCTGTCGTCGCAGCTGTTGCTGCTGACAGAAATGGATTTCTGCAGCCCCTGCAGCTCCGCAAACGCCAGGTTAGATGCTGCCATGTTTTGGGAGGGGCTCGTGCAGGTCACGTCTAGGGACACTTCCTGTTTCAGACAAAGTGGCAGGGTCTGTACGGGCTCTGAAGCGATGAGAGCCAGTGTGCAGCGTGTGGGTGAGAAAATGAAAACAAATGGTGAACATGGGTGGAACTAAAAAACTTGTGACCAAAGAAATTGTGTGAAATGCCATAACTGAATGAAGAATGAGTGGCAGTGGTGAGAGGTGCACTGTTGTGGAACATAGGTGCAAGCATGTGGAGGGCCCTGGGCCCTGTGGTTCATGGGGGTCTACGGACATAATCTAACATTAAGAGTCTCACCAGTCACCATGGTGTAACTCTGATGTGCTGACAGATTTCGTCCAATTGCAGAGCTGGATGACGTGAGGCTGGTCTTGGCTTCGTCTAGGCTCCCATTGATGAGGGACAGTGGGTACAAAGTCTGAAGATGACAAGTTGTGACTAGTTTTTTTGTGTAAAGACTGAAGTATGACATGCAGAGCATATGTGAAAATTAAAGGAAGAAATTCAGTCTAAATAGTTACCAAAGAAATCTGAAATTGAAAAGAATATTGAATATGAGACTCGTCTGTCATGCTACCTGCTCAGTCTTGCTGTTTGCGGCGGAGCTGAATGAGTCTGAAGGATAGTGATGGCGATCAAACCCACAGTCCAGATGCTGTGAGGCTGGGGGAAAATGGTCCACTCTCATCTGTTTCCTCGGGATGCCTCCACTACCCTGAGAGTCCACACTGTGCCGACAGCTCTCCTGATCGCCTGAGAGAGAAGGAGGATGATGGAAGAGGAAGAAATCTACATGTAGAAGTTCCTCCGAGAGGAGTCTGGCTTTGGGAATTCAACTATCTGATAAATAAATGTCATGAGAATGAGCTCTCTGTGCTTGTCCTGTCAGATTACAGTGCTGCCTTTTCCACTGTAAACCATGAAATTATCCTGGACAGACTTGAAAGCTGGGATTGTCTCTTTGGCACTATTCTTAAGTGGTTCTCATCTTACTTAACTCATCTTCAGTTCTTTGTGGCCATAGTTCTTTGTGTCTCTCAGGGCCCATTTTAGGGCTAGTTCTCTTAAGTCTTTTTATGTTGCCACTTGTGTTTATTATTAAATATTACAACATTCATTTCCAAAACTGAAGCAGATGATGCCAAACTATAAATCACTCTTAGGTACAAATAATTACAGTTGTATCAAGAACTTGACTGTCTGCATGTTTGAAATAGGTCAGCTTCTAAAAATGCATGAATTAACTTCAGACATTTTCAGGGTTCCGGTGACGTCATCTTTCTGCATTGCAGCTTAAGCGACAGCTCCTCTGAATAAACTGCTTATTTGCCCCATAAAACCACCTAATATAACTTTCCAATAACTCTGAAGCTTTGGTAAGTGGGGCAGGAATGGGGAGAAAGGATGGAAATAGAAAATGCACCGTAAGGGAGCATGCGGACGAAGGAAACGCAGACATTTTCAGAACAAGTTCCTCATCACAGTTACTGGAAGAAAAAGTAAAAGAGAAAAACTGTCTAGAACCTGAAGTAATTAAAAACACCAAAGAACAGACCAAACCCTTTGTGTGAAGCGGGCTGGTATTGTATACATGGGCTCTTGTGAACTTTATTAAAGTAAAACTTAATTTCCCTTTGAGGGACAAATCAAGTATTTTTCATAACTCTTGGCCTGTTCTTCCTT
Organism: Etroplus canarensis; assembly: GCA_015106775.1. Lineage (NCBI taxonomy): Eukaryota > Metazoa > Chordata > Actinopteri > Cichliformes > Cichlidae > Etroplus > Etroplus canarensis. Next base: position 10,792 of record VUQH01031174.1, read on the forward strand.
GCGACAGAAAGGAAACAATAATGTTCATATTAAGGATTAAATAAAGGGTTTTGGGGAGTGACAGCTGCATTTTTCACAGGCGTGACATTTTTTAAATCTGCCGCATCTGCCTCTCTTTTCTCTGTACTGGTGGGGATTTGGGTAGTAACCCCCTCTTCTATCTTCCACTCTTAACACATTTCTTATGAATAAGCTTCAGATTGTGGTGTTTTGTTTATCTGGTGTATATCTTACTGTCATCATGGTTCCTCTTTCCCTCGCCATTGGGTTGGGGAATGCCCAGCAAGCCACTAATGGAGTAGGTTGAGCCCAGAGAGTCTGAGTGTGGAGACTCTGGGGGGGTGACTGCAGAACTGGGGACTGAGAAAGAAAGATGGAAAAACAAAGACAGTCAGATTTGAGACAGAGAGCGGAAATTATGCTGTACACCTTTTTGTTCATGATGCCACTAGGTCATGACTTTAATATTATAAAGCAATGGATGAACTCAGTATTTAATCCCAATTCTTTTCAGCATCCCGTAATAATGCCTGATGTAATAATGATACCCAATGTCTATAGTATATGAGTTCATAAATGATGGAGATTTACTTAAGGTTTGTGCTGGATTGAGGCCTTTTCCGTCCAGAGGGAGATTGAATGGCTGCTGGACTTTTGTTCGGATTATTCTGGAACAAAAATAATGATTTTACAATTAATACCTTTACATTTTTAATGTATTTAATATTTCCATAATTATACCATATCACTTGGGAAAAAGGGCAGTAGATTCAGCCTTGCTCATTAATCTTCTCCCTGACATTCAAGAAACCAGACAGCTACATGCTGCTTAGCCACCTGAACCCCAGCGGTATTTGTACAGCTTACATGATTTCATTCATAATTCAGTTTGTCACCTGTTAATGGAGCTCACGCTGGGCACCGTGTCACTGTCACACACTCCTTCTGCCAACAGTCTGTCTCTGATTTCCCAGGCAAACATGGTGGGATTCTGCCTCTTGTACTCAGCGATCTTCTCCACAACCTTTGGGGTGGCCACTTTGGGCTTGGAGCCACCAATCACACCAGGCTTGATGCTGCCTGTCTCATAGTAGCTGAAGGGAAAGAGGGTTTTGTAACTGGAAGGTGTCCCTGACAAGTAAACAGACTTTCAGCGGTCAAAGAACACCATGGCGTTCATTAACAGTAACAGGAAGTCGCGTAAGGTGCTGGCTGGGGCACTTACCGTCCCAGGATCTTGCTGACGCAGCCGTGACTCACTCGAAGCTGCCGAGAGATGTCACAAGGCCGAACCCCTTGGTGGGCCATGTCCACTATACGTTGCCGGATCACTTCCGGAAGTGGGCGGCCATTAACAAACATTCCACCTAGTTGGTTAAGACCCCCATGACCTGGGGGAGGAGGGGGGATGAACACTTATAAATGTCAAGGAACCTGAGACAACTCATGTACACCTGGGCACGCACACACATACACACACAAACGCACATGTTGGTTTAATCATAATCCCTAATGCTTCATGCAAAAATCTATCCTAAACCAAAAACTAAAATATCTCCAAATGTGCACACATGCAGCTTTTACAGATTCATATGTCCTCATCAAATAAACATATTATCAGATCTGTGGACATTCACACCAACACAAAGTTTCTGTCTCTGCAAAATGCATGTCTGATGTTGCATGTGACAAAAATTAGTAAATGTTACAGTGTTTATCATGCAGACCTGGATATTTTAAATTTCTAAAGCACACAGAAGAAATGTACTTAATTTCCCCTATTTAATATTATAGCGTCCCAAAAAACAGTAGCACTTAAAAATGTAGGTTTGACATCAAAAGGAAACAGGAGAGGTTGAAGGAGGTGAAGAGAGAGAATTAACAAGATGGCTGTAAGAAATAGAGATTATTGTGACCTTTTAATATTCGGAGCTTTTAGTGTCTATTTTTCTGTCGTATATTTTGTGGGGGTCAAAAGAATGGCAGTTTTATATTAATCAAACATTCAGAAAGTGTTGCATATGAATTCACACTAAATCCATAAAACACAAAGTTTTTGTATTTAACATTCCCAGCAAACAGAAACACACTAAACTAATGGTTATTTGATGATTTCCTTGGTCTAATCACCTCGTTATAAATAATACCTTCAGGCTTTTTCTCCCAATCCTCATTTATATGCTACTAATTTGTTTGAGGCTCAGTTGGCTTCAGCAGCAGTGACTGGCATTATTTTACATTTCAGGGAGTGCAGGGAAACATGATTTAGTGCTAAAAAATAGTTTGTATGTTGCTGTTCTCCTATGTAAAAACTGTAAAGTTCAAAAAACGTTCAAAAAACAATCAGCATAAACATGCTTTGCATTCAGTATTTTATGTGTATTTCTACTAATGTGAAGCATGGTGCATCTTTTCAAATGAATTGTGAAAATGTAATGTATTTATTTGTACATTTTCTCTGGTATTCATATTTATATCTGGCTTTTAGTGTCCTAACATGTGCTTAGATGTTTCAGTTTGAATTTTTCAGGCATTTGATTTTTATGTATTTAACACACATGTTGAAAATGTAAAAATATAATCTTCCCATGTATTTGATCTATTGAAAAAAGGAACCTGACGTGCACTGACTTGTCCACAGACCTGTCAAAGCTGCTCCTTTTAAAACGACAACCAACAAAACCATTAAAAGACTGAGAGTAGGACAAAGCACTCCCTGCTTTGTACCAGCAGCCTCCGTGTCTTCTCTAAAGGCTGCACGGTGGTGACTCTGCAAGAACACCATTGCTTTTAATTTAACCCACTGAGTCGCTCGTTTCTCTCAGCCTTTTCCCGGCTTTCATTTCCACATCAAACAGCTGCAGGACGAGGCCGAGAAATGGAGGGAGGGCAGCCTCTATTAACGCTGCCAGCGGAGTGTGGAAAAAAATCTCCCCGCCAAGCTTCATCAACCTGCAGGATATTAAAGCGGAGCGGCCCCGGGAGGGATGAGCCAGCGTGGACGCGCACGGCGCACTGACAACGCGCGCACAACGAAAAGCAAAACATGAATTCATTATAAGAAAAAGTTTTTATAGATAGATAGATAGATAGATAGATAGATAGATAGATAGATAGATAGATAGATAGATAGATGGTCCGCCTCACCAAAGTCCTAACTCCTCACTTTTTGCATTTATAAGCATTATAATCATGTAATAAAGGTTTATAGTTGGACGTTAGACTTCAACACGGCCATATTTAAGTGTTCATTAATATATAATAAACACAGACAGGTGCCCACAGAGGAGTCACAGTTGTTTGGGGAAAATAAAAATACCTACAATTCAACCTGGGACAGCAGCAGATGAAGGACAGAAGTCTTAGAAGAGAAGGCCAGCTCACTTTGTGTATTTACCTCTTCCCGTGTTACCCGACATTTCCCTGAGTTTTTGGTCGTCGCTCCACCAGCTGAACTTGACGCTCCCCTCCACGCTGTCCCGGTTAAAGTGTTTTTACTCCGCGTCCTGCCCCCTGTCTGGCATGAGTGTGCTCCCGCCGATCACAAGCTGCAGGACGACAGTGGGGTTTTTTTTTATATGAAACCGGCTGCTGAACTCACACTGGTCCCTCTCTGTGTGTGTCTGCATGATTTCACATACTTGGAAACGCAGCTTGTGTTGCACGAAGAGGATGTCATTAAATCACCTGTGCCTGTTTGTGCTGCTTTAAGCCCCCCCAGTCTTATTACAGCTAGTATTTTTTTTTTTTTGTTGGCTCCTGATGCGCAAAATCATTGAGTGGTGTATAAATACTTTTAAAGATGTAAATAAATTGGAAAATTAAAGTGGCTCTATTTTTATGAATTATTAATTATTAACAGCCATTAAAGCCATTGCTAACAAATGAAAGCTGAGTTAAAAATGATGGCAGCAATCTCTACAAGGCACAAAGTGAACAGAAATGAAAGGACTTGAATATCACGTGTCTGCTTCAGCTTTGATTTGTTAAAGTGAGGGGCCAATAAAATGTGAGAACGAAAAGCAGCTGATGGACCAGAGAGATGAGACAAATTATTGGGCCGTAATTACAAAGTTTAAGGATACGTGGGCCTGGATAGTGATGAGGGGATATTAGCTCTGCAGATGTGATGGCTGGCAGTTGTTATTGGCTATATGTATATGCCTTGTTTACAGGCTCCATCTGTTCAGCTGCTGCACACTTTGCCACTGAAAGACTTTCAGCTCCAACGAATTTCACACGTAAAAGAGCAAAATATGAAGTGATTTCTTTGAAATGAGACAGAGGCAGCCCTGTGGATGTCCTAACATCTGTTTGAAATTATATGATGCCTGTCTTTAAAAAGCACAGGCATTTAAGCCACTGTACACTGGCTGACTGCGTGTTTGTTATGTTTAAAATTTACCCTTTTTTCCTTTTCTTAAGAGTCTCATGTTACCGCAGTCATGTCCTGCTGGGTGGCCCCTTAAAATTACGACAGGACACTTTGACAGCATGGAAGGCTGCAGCCTGATACAGACCTAAATTGACTTGCAATAACTTTTACACTCCTGTTATTAGAAATTAAACCTTCTGGGTCTCATTTATCTGGCATTCATTAATTTAGTATTTATTGTACAGTATTGTTTCACTGTTGTTGCACAAAACAGTGATAAACATTAAACTGCTTTGTGTGCAATTGATAAAATGTGTGTCACATTTTATAACTTGTAAAATATGCAACAATCTGGATAAAGACAGACTTCTAAATTATTAATAATATTGAAAACTTAAAGTAGCTGTAAGAATAATTAAAAAAATAGAATATGACAAGATTCTACTGGAAAAATGTATGAATAGTTTTTTTTTTTAAATTTACTTGGGTCGGATTTTTCACAGCAAATAAAGAGTCAGCAACAACAGGTAAACTTTTGCATTTATATGTTCAAAGATTAAAATTATTAATGATCGTGCGTTTTACAAAAGATTATAAATGTTAAATAGATAAAAGGGGATTTCCAGCACGAACATGTCAAAAGTCCTGTTTTGATCGTAACTACATTTTCTAATTTAAACACAAGACCATTTACTTCACCTTATTTTACCGATTAAATTATGCGTCAAACACTCTTTTACCACACCCACAGTGTTATTTTAGATTTTTAAAAAATAATATATCGACTTACTTCGAAAAATGAATCGGAATTACTCATCTGTTTGTGCAGCGATCACTGCCCATAAGTTGAATCTGGATTGTGTGCCATTTAAATAAACAAAAAAACAAAACTTTGTGTTTTTTGTCCACATCTTTAAACCTTAACTGCATCGTTATCATTGTGCCTTTTTTTGTCCTTCACCAGAACAGCATTAAAGCCTGAGCTCTCTCTAGCGGCATTTGTCAGTGTTTCTGGATAATTTGTCAGGATGCCTCATAGATTCAGACGCTGCAAATAAGAGAAAATATTTCACTTTAGAAGAGAGCTTACCTTTCCACGATGGAGCTCGGAATAGAAAAAAAAATGCTTCCCAGCAAATATTCTGATATTATCCAAATGATCTCTTGAGAAGTGCGTCCGTGCTGCTGTGGTGGAGTCAGAGGTGCTGTTGAGTTGTGATGTGTCTGCGCAGCCGACACTGCTCAGGTTTTATACACAGTGGCTGTGCCAGAGGATGGAGCCCTGCAGCCATTGGACGAGGAGAAAAGAGGAGGTGTGGTTTTAAAAAAAAAAAACAAGGGAAAAAAAGAAAAACAGGACGACTGACCCCTCGATTTGATGGCATTACACCCACGGAAACACTTGTCAGGAGGCGGCTTGTTTCCATTCACCCCCAGCGACAGCCCCGCTTTGATTAGACTGTGAACCGGCGTGTGACACCGGTCCCTGCTTCCACGCGCAAATTCAGTGCCTGATATGCCCGCGATGCCCCCACAGTTTCTACCTGACAGGTAACTCTGGACCATCACTGACCAAATAAATAAATAAATAAATAAATAAATAACTTTTTTACCGAGCAACGAGAACAAAGCGAAGTGGAAAAGACTAAAATTCTAAGAGATTTTAATGAGATTATGTCCAAATTAAATGTAGGTCTCCTAGCTGAGACTGTGAATAAGTCCTCACACACAATGAAGTATCAGATCTTTAATTTTTTAATACCCTTTAAAAAATAAAACCCCAGTTCTTGGACAAATTTCCCTGTACTTATTAAAACATAATTTTTGTTGCATCTACTCTACAGAAGCTTTTTTTGTTGTTGTTTGATTTGTTTTCTTCTTATTACTGACTTGTTTTCTTTTAAATCTTACTCTTTTCCTTGAAATTCAGCGGAGCATATATATATCTTAATATGATACAAGATAAACCTTTTTAGTGCCTGCATAAACATATTTATAATAAAATAAAAACATCCCAATACAATGAAATTTAAAAAATGTAGGCCAGTTTGACAAAGAAGAGGACAAAGGAATTATATTTTTAAAAAGCTGTGAGAGATTTAAAAGCTGATTTCTATTTTCTCGTTGCTCTTTGATGACCTCTAGATGACTGTATTTTTATGCCAGCCTGAAAATAATGCAGGTGTGCATGTAACTGTGACCACATTAGAGGAGATTTCTATCAGCCTGCTGCATGTAGTGGTTTTGTTTAGCTGAAAAGTACTGCTTGATTTTGCTTTCTGCACCCTGCCTGGATCAGGCCCTTGTGTGTGCATGAGGTGACACCAGGTTATCAGGATCCCTGTGAGTTTAAAACGCTGTTAACTCTGTGGTTCTCAGGAGAAAACAAACACACAGCACCATTAATGATAGACATCTATGGCACAGTGTGGTTTATATTACTAAAGTGAGTTTATTTAGCCATATGGAACTCAAAGAAAACCATCAGCTTTTCATGAGAAAATAGTAAAGTATAAATAATGCAGGTTGATCTCTGAAATTATGAAAGAAACAAGAGGACACAGAGACAGGATCAAAGTGCTTCAGAGGCAGCTCCAGTCATTATCCAGTCAGTTTGTGACTGAAATTCTTCACTCCTCGTCTTTGAAAAGCTCTGCCGCTACACAGCATGTCAGTGTCACAGCAGGACAGTGGGGAGAGTGTTTTCAAATCAGCGCAACTCCCAAAATATTAAAGGGAATCATAAGATGAGTTTGAAAACAGAGACAGTCCTTTGTAAAGTGACCACAGAGCGGAGAAAACTACAAGTGCCTGGAGGGAGAAGTGGCAGAAGAGAGAGAGAGAGAGAGAGAGAGACAGACAGACAGACAGACAGACAAAGAGGTTACCGAGAGTTTAACAAGGGATTAAAAGTCACCGAATGGTATTTGTCGCGAACATATTTTGAATTAAAATAGCCCTTAATTATACAGCCCCGTTTGCCAAGGGGTGAAATTCATACAGGCCCCATGGCTTGATGTTAAACATGTCAGATAAAAGTTTCCGAAAGTTTAATAACCCCATTATTGTTTTCCCCTGTTGTCAAATGTCAAATGGGAGACTGCAATATATAAATCAGTCTTTTTTCTTTTTTTTTTTTTTTTAAAAAAAAAAAAAAAAAAAATTTTTAAAAAGGGGGGGAGAAAAA